>JAJMKO010000005.1:56224-217025 GCA_030569275.1 [Candida] sanyiensis | reverse complement strand
TGAATATTTCAAATGCAAAGGTGTACAACATGGAGAGGGATCTACATATGAAGGGTCACCAGTTCAACACTGCGTTGACTGTCTTCTTTGTCCCATACATTATCTTTGAGATCTTTTCCAACTACTTCCTGAAGATGTTCAAGCCACACTACTGGCTGACTGGCTGCATCACCTTGTTTGGTGCTGTGTCCATTGGTCTGGGGTTTGTGAACAGTTTTGGTGCCCTTGTTGCTTGCAGATTCTTGCTAGGTTTGTTTGAGTGTGGTACATTCCCGGGTATTTTCTACATCTTGGGAACATACTATACCCCCCCAGAGTCCCAACGTCGTTACTCCTTCTTCTTCTCCTCCACCACTCTCGCAGGCGCTGCCGGTTCTGCCATTGCTTACAGAATCCATGACCTGGATGGTGTCCACGGCCTCGCCTCTTGGAGATGGATCTTCATTATCGAGGGTGCTGCCACTGTTGGCCTGGGTTTTTTTGTCCTGTTCTGGACAATCCCAGACTTCCCTGAGACTGCTCGCTTCCTGAATGAGAATGAGAAGGCTTTCCTAAAGAAGAAGTTGGACATTTACTCGCTCACTTCCCACTACAACGCCGAGTTCACCCTTAAGGACTCCTTTCTTGCGTTGAAGGACCCAGTCATGGCCTACACTGCCATTGCATACTTTGGTTTGATCATCCCAGCATACGGTTACGCCTACTTTGCCCCAACCATCATCAAACAGATGGGTTACACCGCCCAATCTGCCAACCAGCATTCTGTCTACCCATGGTTGCTAGCCTTTGGTTACTCTAACGTTGTGGCCTTTATCTCAGACAAAGTCAAGTTGAGAGTCCCATTCGCCTTGTCTTCAGCTGCCATGTCCATCGTCGGCCTGGGACTAATTCTTGGCTTGCCGGGCAACGCCCATGGTAGGTACGCCGGCTGTTTCTTGACCGCTACTGGTCTGTACTCGAGTATGCCATCTTTGATCTGTTGGACCAACATGAACTTTGGTGGGCACTTGAGAAAGTCTTCGGGTTCCGCGTTCCAGATTGGATTCGGTAACATTGGTGGTATCATTGCGACGTTTATCTTCTTGACCAAGGACTCGCCACGTTTTGTCACTGGTTTGTCCGTGTGTATTGCGGCTGTTGTGCTGTCAATGTCATTCATGGGTGTGATGTTTTTCCACTACTTCAGACTCAACAGCAAGAAGCAGACGACCTCTTACAAGGAGAAGTTCTACAGCCAGAGCGAGAGAGACATCGTTTTGCAGGGTGACAAACACCCTAACTTCAGATACTTGTACTGAAGCATCAAAAAGAACTCATGTTTATATACTGTAATATTTGCTATTTTCCTGTTACCCAAAGCTTTAATTCCATCTAAATTCAGCCCTGCAATGTATTTGCATAGCCTCGTCTCCGTAGCCCCATCGGTTTCCATTTTTGGCTCCTCGGCCGAGATCACCAGGAGAGAAAAAAAAGACATGCCAGATTGGTCGGCGCTGAAACTTTCCAAAAACTCGTCCACAACAAGTGCCTTATTCCACACCCAATGCGCATTCCTGGCCGTAGGAAACCCCATCTAAGTCCTCGACTGACGTTGAAGGTGGACCTGTTACAGGCCAAGGAGCTTGTCCGGGACACTCGCCACGCAAGGACCTGTCACATGGTTGCGAGACTCCACACTTCAGGCACCACTGTTGCGGGTCGCAAGCGGGTGAGGAACAAACACAACACGCACAAGGTCAAGCACACGGCGAATCCACAATGGCACTGCTCATATCGAGTGAGGCTTCTACCAAGTGAGCCTTCCACTGTGTTGGTCTCTGTCTGGGACAAGCATCGGAAATATGCCATCTATCTCGGTGAAGTACGGCTCTCCATTCCACAATTGTTTGAGAATGAGGACAAGACCACGTATCGAGTGCTGCCTAGATGGTACAAATTACATTCATCTTCATCAGAGAGTGCTTTCGTTACAGGGTCTGTGAAGCTGGGCTTTGAGTTGCTGACCAAGGGTGACTTGGACAGTGGAGAGGATGTCACCAAAGCATACCGATGCTGGCGAGCGACATTCCCAAAGGAAAATACACCAGGAATGGGTACCACGATAAAGCTGAATGAGCAACGGTATTACTCTGACAGCGACACTGAGGTGGAATCTGACGAGGAGACTGAGGAGTCTGCCAAGGAGATGTCGCAACTGAGCCTCAATCACTTGGAGGCACCCACAAGCGTCGAAGGTTCCGGTTATGAGTCCTCTGATGCCTCAATGGCTGAGACAGGGGTCATTCCGACGAGGCGTCTGTCAAGTGTCTGGACACGTAGGTTCCTTAACAATGCTCCTGCTGGCGTGGTGTTTTTGACCATTGAGAGCGCATCTGGACTACCTCCTTACAGGAGGTTCATCCAGAGGGGCTTTGATATGGATCCCTTCGTGGTCATATCATGCGGCAAGAAGACATTCAGAACCTCCTGGAGGAAGCATACGCTGACCCCGGTGTTCAACGAGAACTTGGCCTTCGAAGTGATTGGCAAAGAGATGCATTTTGACCTCGTATTCAACATCCTTGACAAGGACAACATATCCTTCCACGACGAGGTGGCCATGGGTGCCATCAACATTGGCGATATCCTTGAGTGCGATGATTTCTCGGATTATGACCTCAAGCTTTCCCTGCATAATGAGAAATACTGCGAGTATGACCCACACCTCAAGTTCAAAGTCAAGTTCGTTTCTTATTCTGATCTACAGTCTGAACTCTGTGGATCAGTTTTGGCCCGGTATGCCAATGAAAACAAGCAAGTGGACATTGTCCAACTCACTTCTTTCCTGGAAGACGTCAACATTGAAGAGGACCTCGACAAGTTCTACACCACTAAAACTATTGGCGAATTGCTCTCGATCCCAGAAGTCCTCACAGTCGTTGGCTCAACCCGCTTGAAACTTGACCGGTGCCCCATCTGCCGCAAAAGTAAGCACCCTGATATGGTGACACACGTGGCGATTTGTGCCTTCAAGGGCAATAAGATGAAGTCCTACGCCACGGCAGGCCTCGCTTCTAAACGTTGGTATTCCAAAGTGCTCATCAAGTTTGCGTACGGCAAATACGCGTTGGGCAAGAACAACGCTAACATTCTTGTACAGGACCGTGTCACGGGCTTCATACTTGAGGAGAAGATGTCCCTGTACATCCGTCTGGGAATTAGATTGTTGTATAAGGGCAAAGGGGCGGACTCGAAACGAATTAAGAACTTGTTGAGATCACTTTCGATTAAGCAAGGTGCTAAGTTTGACAGCCGAGCCTCCGTCAGAGACATTCCATCCTTTGTGCAATTCCACCATCTGGACCTGTCTGAATGCGCCAAACAGCTTTCAGACTTCACATCGTTCAACGACTTCTTTTACCGTCAACTGCGCCCAGGGTCCCGCTTGCCAGAGTCCAAAGACGACCGTATCGTTGTGTCAGCAGCGGACTCACGCTGTACAGCTTTCAACTCCACGTCTGCAGCAACCACATTTTGGATCAAGAGCAGACAATTCACTGTCAAGAGACTGCTTGCTCAGGCTTACACGCCTGAATTTGAGGACGCAGCGCTTACTGTCTTCAGACTGGCACCGCAGGATTACCACCGCTTCCATTCACCTGTCAAGGGCGTTGTCGGTGAGGCGATCTATATTCAAGGCGAGTACTTCACCGTCAATCCCATGGCCATTCGATCAGACTTGGATGTCTTCGGAGAGAACGTCAGAGTGATTTTGCCCATTGAAACAGAAGAGTTTGGAACTGTCATTGTTGTTGCCGTTGGTGCGATGATGGTGGGATCCACTGTACTGACTGTCGTTTCAGGTGACATGGTTGATCGTACAGATGAACTCGGATACTTCAAGTTTGGTGGATCGACCATCATTGTCTTGTTCCAGAAGGACAAGATGGTATTTGACTCTGACCTTGTGGCTAACTCGGAAGAATGCATCGAGACGCTGGTCCGGGTTGGTATGTCAGTTGGCCACAGGGATGATGTCCGTGAGTTTGTTCGTGAGAGAGTGAACTTCAATGATGAACCAGAGGAGGAGAAGTTGAAGATCATTAGAACAATCACTGGAGGCGATGCAGAAAGAACTTGGGAGTACTTCAACATTGGAGGTGGGCCTGTTGTTGGTAACAGTGATGTTGAGGACGATGAGGAGATGGATGAAGAGGGAACTGATGACTATGAGGAGGAGATGTGAACCATGAAATGACAGTGACGACGTAAATGCATCTATTAAAAGACATATATGTAGCTCTCTAGTTGAAGTCAGAGTCACCCATCACCTCGATGGTGTCGTATCCCTTTGAACCAGCTATGACTAACGGGAGGTTCTGTCTCCATAAATCCCCACAAAGAATGAGGCAGGATGTCAGATGGTTCTTGGCTGCGACAGAGTAGAATCTCTCTAGGTTCGGGGCAAGGAACATAAGCTGGAGAGACATCCCGGACCAATCATCGGTGACATTTCTCAACTCTATGTCACGAAGGTCGAATTTCTGCCCAGATAGGGATTCAATGAAGGCAAATCTGACGTTTTTCAGATGTAATTTCTGAAGTGTGAGCGGGAAAGATTCGAGATTGAATATAGGGATCAACTCAAGCGGCGTAGAAAGTGGGTGGTTAGATACAATTTCAATTGACTCAAGTTTTGGACTGGTCAATGCAGGAAGTTCAAAGACAAGTGGGCGACTTAGCTCGGGATTTGCTTGTTGTCTTGGACGGATTGTGTGTTTGAAATAGCGGAGACTTGGGAGATTGAAGGTGCATTTACTGCTGAAGAGAGGCGACGTGATGTCGAGACTCTCAAGGTCAAAAAACTCATGGTTCGAAAAGATCTCTGCAACAAAGAAGTCTGGAAGTGAGAGTGTGAGGTTCTTGAGTTTGCAGTAGATGTCAGGGTTGGAGAGAATAGTTTGGAATTTTGGCTTGGCGAGCCGATACAAGAGCTTATCTTCAAGGAATGTGCTAGCGAATGTGTCGATGACAAAAGTGTGAATGAGTGGGCTCTGGGTGAGCTCCAGTGTATGGAAGTTAGGACCAAATTCAATATCCTCACAAGAAACATCGTTGTAGAAGAACTCTAGTCTCATTGATTTCAACGAGGGAAGCCTCAGATCAATAATGGAGCAAGAGGCAAATTCGATCTGAGAGTTTGCATTTGGTTTGGTTGCCATCATGGTTTGCGAGGAGGATACTGCTGGGAGGAGCTTGATGTCGAGATGTTCCAGCGATGGGAATGTTATGTCCTTCAATGTCAGAACATTAGCAAGGGTAAGGGACCTGAGGCTGTGAGGGAATGATGTGCTAGTAAATTGAAAGGGGAGTTGGGAGTACATGTCGTGGAAGCTGTACCCTGTCTTGGTATTGCTTGTTTCAACTTGACCAGCCTCGCGCTCAATAATTCTGTCAAGTATTGCAAATGTGTCAGTAAAGTCTGCCCTCTGGAGATACGAAATAAGCTTCGGAGTTGAAGTGTCCACAACAAGCGTCTTCACATTCTTCAGGGAAAACTTGAACCTTCTTCTATAGTTCTCATACTTTACAAACACGTCTGATGGCGCCAGAATAACCGTATCGGTGTTCTCAATAGTTGTATGACTCAACACGTTGGTCATGAGGCCACCAAATTTCCAGCTGTTGAAGCCTGAGAGCACAAAATAGACTTGATTTGACCTATTGATGTACCTGAAGCAGGCATCAATCCTCTCAAATCTCATTGATGCCAATGTAGTACACTCAGAAGCGCTCAACATCTTGTGCTTCATCCGTTCGACTTTCTGACTGTCATGGTTCACAAACGTGATAATGGCCTTCTTGTCGATGCCCGTTGTGTTTGCGCACTTCACAAGCTTGAACAATTCGCACTCCTGTGGAGCAAATGTATCAAAATTGGAGTGAATCTCGGCAAGGATGATCCGAAACTGTTTGTACTTGGATGGGTTTGCAATGTCAAAACGTTGTACTCCACCAATACCTTGATAGTATGTGCCATTAGTGTCATAGACTATGCAGCAATACGGCTTCAGAAGCGGTTCTGACTCAATAAAGGCAGCAAGCTTTGGTCCCACAGGCAATTGGTTGATGAAGTTCTCTATAACATCTTCTGAGGGCACCGACATCGGAAATTCTCAGTACACTGTCCTGTTCTCGTAGTCACTTAGATACCCCCCCAAGTCTGCCCCCTTGCGAGATTTGTATATCGCCCGGAAAAACCCATACACCACAATCACAAAAAACTTGTCCAAAAACAAAGCGAGCGGGAAACAAAACAACATACGCTAAACGAATCAACTGTTCCACGACAGCAGTGAGACACAGCCCATCGCAGCCATGTCCACTGTTTCTGATGATGAAATCCACCGCACCGGATCCGATGCTGACGAGGGCGAAGGTCAAGACCTGGTGAACCAGGAAGAGCCATTCGATTCTTCTGAAGAGGAGGAGGATGACGACGAGGAGGAGGCGCAGAAGATCAGAGAGGGTTTCATTGTCGATGACGAGGACGAAGAGGACCAGATCAAGAGACGCAGAAAGAAACACAAACGTCGTCCTGCGCCAGAGGAGGATGAAGGTCTGCTGGACGAGGATGATCTCGATCTGCTGATGGAGAACTCTGGTGCTAAGACTTCTTCCAGTGACAAGTCCAAGTTCAAGCGCCTTAAGAGAGCTAATGTCGAGCCAGAACCTGTTGAGTCCAAAGGCTTGAATGATTTCTTCTCTGATGACGAGGAGGAGGAAGAGAACCTCGCTGCAGCCAGCAAGGCCACCGCCACAAGTCAACCCGCAAGGAACGTTATTGATGAGCTCGATGACTTCATTGAGGATGATGAGGACTCCGAGCTGGATGAGGAGGAGCGTGCACAGGCCAGACAGAGACGTAAGCAAGAGAGATTGAAGCCAACTGAACTGTCTGGTATTGATTCAGAGAAGGTTGATGAGCTCTACGACATCTTTGGTGACGGTGAAGACTACGCTTGGGCCCTTGAAGGTGAAGATGAGGACGGCGAGCTCAGAGAGGACGACCAAAGACCACAACTACAGGATATTTACGAACCAGAGGAGTTGAAGGCAAGAATGTTGACTGAGGCGGACAAGGACATTAGAGACAATGATATCCCTGAGCGTTACCAGGAGCTGCGCAGACACATCAAGAACTACGAGATTGATGAGAGCGAGTTCGAATTTGAGAAGCAGTGGATCTCTTACTGCTTAACCAATGAGAAGAACTTGATGGATGACCCACAACACGACCCAGAAGCCTTCAACAACGCGGTATCTGACGTTCTGAATTTCATTGCTAGAAATAACCTTGAGGTCCCATTCATCTACTCCCATCGTCGTGACCACTTGCTGAAAACCACAATTACTGGAGAAGGGACAGATGACGTTGCCACCCAAGTGCAGAACTTGCTGTTGGAAGATGATCTTTGGAGAATCGTAGAGTTGGACATCCAGTTCCACTCTCTGCTCCAGAAGCGACAACAAATTAGCGCACTTGTCTCGGCGCTCAGTCCAGATGATCAGATTTTAACTGAGATTTACGAAGATGCAAGAACCATCACAGACTTCCAGGATGTCCACGATTACATCAACTTCAAGTACTCCATCGAGCTCAAGGATCTCGGCCTCAAGAAATCTCACAAGAGTAACAATTACGACAAGATCAAGGGCAACAGACTGTTTGAACTAGTCCAAGCTCTTGGTATCACTGTGGAGCAAGTTGTTGAGAACATCACTGCCGGTGCCAAGCTGTATCCAACAAGTGATGGAGAAACCACCCCATTCGAGCTGGCTCAACAAATTTGCGAGGACCCAACCTCCCTTTATGCGCGCCCAGGCCAGTCATTGGAGGCAGTCAAACATTACATTGCAGAGTCTCTTTTCAAGAACGTCAAGCTCAGAAAGTACATCAGACAGAACTTCCAGCCATACGCGCACATAGACATTGAATTGACCCCACAAGGTCGTCTCAGAATCGATGATAACTCTGAGTACGCCAGTTTCAAGTACTCCAAGAACAGAAGTCTCCAGGACTTTTACGATCAACCAGAGCTGTTCCTCAAAATGCTAGAGGCTGAATCCTTGAACCTGGTGATTGTCCACGTCCGTGCCCAACAGATGGAGAATCTAGTGCAGTCGTTCTACCCACACATTGAGTCTGATGGTCAATCTGATGTTGCCTTTGAATGGAACGCCATGCGTCGTTCTGTCATTGACCTCGCATGGGGTAAGATTTTGCCTATGCTGAACATCAACATCAAAGAGGAGGTTCGCCGTGAGTGTGAACGTCTGCTGTTCTACCAAATCAGATCTGCCTTCCTTCAAAAGGTTGACCAGGCTCCATACCATGTGAGCAACGAATATGCACCATTTGGATCCACCCCAAGAGTATTTGCCGTCTCACCAGGAAACGGGCAGTACGGTGCTGATTCCATCATTGGTGTCTTCCTTGATGAGCAAGGAAAACTTGTCGACACTTACAAGTTTGACGAGAACCCAATGATCCCAGTGGACAGACTTCCTGAAGGAGAGACCCCATTTGACCAGGTTTTCGCTGAGCAGATCAAGGCTACCCAGCCAGACGTGATTGCCATCAATGGCTACAACGCCAGAACTCACAAACTCTACACTAAAATCAAGGAGATTATCCAGACACACATGCTGACTGTCGGAGACCAACCTATTGAAGTGATCTTCGCCACTGACGAGGTTGCTTCCCGGTACCAGTACTCTACCCGTGCCACTGAGGAGTTCCCTGACAAGTCATCGCTAGTGAAGTATGTCATTGCCCTTGCCCGTTATGTTCAATCCCCATTGCTAGAGTACGTTTCGCTAGGCGATGAGGTGACTTCGTTGTCCATCCACAAGAACCAAGGCCTACTGTCGGAGGACAGACTCAAGGAGGCTGTAAAGACGGTGCTTGTTGACATTGTCAACATGGTGGGTGTCGATATCAACAAGTGTGTCACTTCCCCCTACCTTGCCTCGTTACTCCCATATGTTTCCGGTCTGGGTCCACGTAAGGCATTCGGCCTCCTGCGCGCTGTGCAGCAGCACCCATTGTTCAGTCGTCAGAGTTTGATCACCACTGAGGATATCAAGATTGGCTCGACGATCTTCCTCAACTGTGCCTCGTTCCTAAGAATCCCACATAGTAAGACCCAGGCCATTGGTTCCGATGACGAAGTTGAGGCTGTCACCATCCTGGATGACACAAGAATACATCCAGAGGACTACGCCCTGGCTGAGAAGATGGCGGCTGATGCCCTTGATCTTGACGAAGAGGAAGTTGAGAGACTGAAGGATGCCCCTGTCGGTGAGACTGTCATTGACAAGCTTCTTGATGCCGGTGCTGGCTTGCTAAAAACATTGATTCTTGAAGACTATGCTGCTCAACTGCTAGAGCAGTTCCACAAGAAAAAGAGAGCCACATTGCAAATGATTCTTGAGGAGCTTGGAGAGCCTTTCGGTGAGATCAGGGCCTCAATGCATATTATGCAACCAAATGAGATCTTTGAGAACCTAACGGGCGAGACGGAGGACAAGTTCAAAGTTGACGCTGTTGTTCCTCTGCAGGTGAAGCGTGTTGACAAGTACAGTGTCTATCTCGTCACATCTTCTTTGGTCAATGTCAGTGCCAGAAAGCCAGACAATGAGGATCTGTCACCAGGCCAGACAGTTCAGGCCAAGATCCTCTCGTTGGATTACAACAATTTTGCTGTGGAGGCCAGTTTGAACAAACAGGACATTTCCCAGCAGGTTGAGAGTGTTCCCGAGTACAGAAACCCTGCATTTTGGGACACGGTTCAAGAGCAGGCTGATCTCAACTTGGAGCGCAAGAAGGAGAGCGAGCAAAAGAAGGTCAAGACTATTAACCATCCAAGTTTCCAGGCGCTGAATGCCCAACAGGCGCAGACCTTCCTTGCACCACAAGAGCGCGGTGCCTTTGTCATCAGACCATCGTCGAAGGGTGACGACCACATTGCCATTACGTGGAAAGTGGACAACAACTTGTACCAGCACCTCGATGTTGTCGAGTTCTTTGACCAAACGGGTTTAAAGAAGTACAAACTTGCGGGCACTGCGTACTCTGACCTGGACGAGATTATTCAGGTGTACATTGCTGAGATTGTCAAGCACATCAACGCGATGATTCAACACGACAAGTTCCAGAGTGGCACGAGGGATGAGGTGATGGAGTGGTTGCAGAACTATTCGAAGGCAAACCCAAAGCGTGGCTCGTACATCTTTGCGCTCAACCACAAGCGTCCTGGCTGGTTTGTGCTCATGTTCAAGACGAATGGCGGCAGTGAGGTTTTTGCCTGGAACATTAAGGTTACGCCACAGGGATTCGAGATGCAGGGCCAGACGTACCCTGACATGTTGATGCTGTGCAACGGCTTCAAGACCATCATGCAGAATGGGTTGTCCTCGAAACAGAGCAGACCTGCGACGGGGTATGGCCAGGCGCCACAGACTGGCTACGGCCAAGGTTATGGCCAAGGTTACAGCAACGGAGGCTACAATCAGGGCTACAACCAGGGCTACGGTCACGGCGGCCATAGCAACTACAACAACTACCAAAACTACTGAGTGATTCATGTATACTATAAAAATGATTGTAATTGATAGCGACGTAGGACTATGTAGAGAGAGCACTGATGGTTACATATAGAGAAGTACTTGGGAGCATAGATATTGCTCCGCGGTATCTTGCCACGGATCGCGCAGGGTTTTGGAGGACAAGCACCCCGGATTTTCTGGCAAAGCTGAGGGCTCCTGTTGTGTTAAATGGGACGCAGCGGCAGGATTATGTACTGATTTGTTAAATAGAGCAGTATTTTTTTTTTTTTTTTTAAACAAAGACAAAGCTCATCACCAACAGCACTGTTTAATTATGGCCCACATCGCGCGCCTGAACCAGCGTGAACTGGATCAGAACATCCCCATCTCCGCGTCATGGCACACTGAGTTCGCTGACACGGCGTACATTTACTTTGGGTCGCTGGACGCCCGGCTCACTGAGGGCGACATTTTGACGATATTCTCGCAGTATGGTGTCCCTGTCCATCTCAAGCTGGCAAGGGACCCGGAGACAGGCAAGAGCAGAGGCTTTGGGTGGCTGAAGTACGAAGACGCGCGCAGTGCGGTGCTCGCGGTGGATAACTTGAGTGGGAGCAAAGTTCTTGGGAGGAAGATTCGTGTTGACCATGCCTGGTACGAGGAGAGGGACCGTGATGAGGAGTATGAGCAGCTGCTGGCTGCTGCTTTAGAAGAGGATATGGCTTCTGAAATTGAAGAGGATGAGCCAGGGAAAAAGCCCCCGGGACAGCCTACGAACGATGAGTTTGCCGATCCGTTGCTGTTGATGGCTTCGATGGAGAAGGAGAAACACAGCAGTGATGCGCACAAATCACACAGACATCGCCCCAGACGGCACCGCGAGGATAAAGATACATCTCCAAAACGAATGAATGTATAAATAATGGTGGAGGGGGTCTATGTACAAAAAGTTAGTCGTCGATTCCTGGCAGCGTCACCTGCGCGCCCAAACCCTCGGCAATCTCCCTGCGCAGGACATCGCCTAGGGCCTCCCTGGTTCTCAAACTGGTCCATTTCCCTTGGATCGGGTCGAATCTGTCCGGGCCCGAAACGGGTGAGCTGAGCCAGATCTGCTTGTTTGGGGGCTGCTTGTTGATGACGTACGACCCGACGCCAGGCACGTCGAGCGAGAGCACGCCGTGGGAGTACTCGGCGTCGAGCGCCGGGTGATCCTCTGAGAGGTCAGATAAGTGGTCAGTCAGCAGCTCCAGATACTCCTCTGTGATCTTGTGGTACTCGTTTGGCGACAGTTGGTCGACGGCAGCCGGCGTCTGCGTCCCTGCCGTGGTGATGCTGTAGGGCGCCCTGCCCGAGACAAATGCACGGTATGCCACTGGCAGACGCAAGTGCGTAGTGGCGAAGTTGGTTCTTGCTGCTGATCTGGCCAGAAATGAGGTTGTTAGTCGGAACATGGCGCTGGGTTGTTTGAATGGTTGGGTAAGTACGATGCTTCAGCGGAATATTTCGGCAATTTTTCCGAGTCTTTCTTTCCAACTTCCCAGGCACCAACCAACAACGCAAACCTGGGCAAGCCCCCATTCCGACCACTGCCATGTTCTTCCTCCTGATCGCCATCGTCGTCGTGATCGTCCTTTTGATCCTGCTGCTGCCCATCCTCTCCGGCATCGGCACTTACAAGTACGAGCCGAGCCGCCGTCGTGGCGCCGCCGCGGGGGGCAAACGCGATGAGGATCGGTACGGGGCGTCACTCGGACAAGGCGAGAGCGAGGGAGGCTACGTGCCATTGGAGGAACGCCTCGACCGCGAGAGAGCGCAACAAGGTGGCAAGAAGAGCACGTTCGAGAAGATCAAGAACATCAGGGTCACGGCAGATAACATCCCGCTTAAGTTCAGGACCAACGTCGCGGAGGGCACCAGCGTCAGAAGACGGGGTGCCAAACAGGTGACTCTGGACGCCAGCCGGAGCGATCCCAACGCGTTTGACTTTGATATCGACGAGCTCGCTGCCGAGGAGGAGTTGGAGGACAGAAGGGAGACCCTCAAGGAGTTTGAGCAGCAGAGGGCCAGGAACCAAGACGACCTCGAGGACCTGGCATGAATGTAACCCCAGGCTGCCCCCGCCTCCCCATCACCTGTGCATTCCTATCTTGTAATGAGCGCTGACCTTGGCATTGCTCTCGTAGCTCCCAATTATACTGTAACTTCTCTCTCCATTCACCCGATCCACCCCTCTCTCCCTCTCTCTGCAAGCAAGCCAGATTAATCACACCCGACTCTCATTGCACCCAACCCGAAACATACCAAATGAACCACGAGAAAATGACCTCCTCAGTTCTGTCGCGCCTCGCCGAATTCACCCCTTGCGACATTGCCGATGGACTCGTCCACCTGGGGATCAAGACAGGCGGGTTCCTGCCTAACCTCGTGCGCCAGTCCACCAGCAGCCCAGCGTCAGCGTCAGCAACGGGTTCCATCGCAGGCAGAGCGTACACTGTGCTCTACGCACCAGTCAGCGACCCGCGCCCAGCGGTCAAAGGCGGCTACATTGACAACATCCCGCCAGCGTCCGTCGTGGTCGTTGGCCTCACACCGGAGTTGCAGCAGGCGTCGGCGCCATACGTCAAGGTCCGCAACGCGTTGTACGGTGGGTTGATGTCAACAAGGGCACAGTACCAAGGCGCACAGGGTTCTGTCGTGCTGGGCCGCATCCGCGACATCAGCGAGCACAGATCTCTCGGTTACACGGTGTTCTCCTACGGCGTTGGCGTTGCTGCCCCCGGTCCCGTGGTTAAGGTCGTCGGGGTCAACGTCCCGTTGGAAGTCGTTGTCGGTGAGAGGGAGACAGAGACCATCGAGCCACAGGAATGGATCGTGGGCGACGAGAACGGGGTCGTCAGAATCCCGGGATCCGTGGATATCGACTCGTTGCTCGAGTACGTTCCAAGAAGAGTCGCTGCCGATGAGTTGGTGGCCCAGGACATTAGAGAAGGAAAGCCGGCTGGCGCATCGCAAAGGCTACGTCGTGCCAACTTATAAACACCCCCACACCCTCCCCATACACACCTAACATCTATGCTTTTGCTATTACTGAGGGAAACAAAATGAATTTAACATGCAGTTCAGCTTCACTTCTTGGCCTTCTTCTGTGTAGCCTCCGCCACCAGCTCCTCGAATATCTGCGCCTCCTCCTGCTCAACTTTGCTCCTCGTCGTGTTGACAAACACCTCGCCCAGAATAATCAGCGTCTCTGCGCGTCTGCGTCTCGTCCGTGCACTCTCATCTTTGTCATTCAAAACACGGTCGCAGACGTCCCGCAGCGTGCTCTGGATCTCGTACTTGCTGCCATGCCAGGCCGCGTTCAACACTTTGCCCATCAGCAACTTCTCCAACTCGGCAATCTCCTCCTCAGAGGGCTTCTCGACAACCTCCCCACTCTTCGGATCAACGAGGTCACCTTCGTGCGCAGCCAGCTCCTTCAACTTCTCCAACTCCTGCATCGTGCTCTGGGCATCGAGCGCCGACGACACGGTACGGAACGTATCCATCACAATACCTCCCTTGGCACCCAGGCCACTGAAGAATCCCGGAATTCCCCAAAGCGATTGGCTGTCCAAGTATATCTGTCCCTTGGAAACGTAAACTCGGCCAATGGTATGGACAATGTCCAGACCGAACGACTCCATCTTGAGTGCATTGGCCTCAATCTCAAACTTGGCGCGGAACGAGTCACGACATGCAGCATCGTATGGCGACTCAGTCAGCACTGACAAACGTTCAACTAGCGTCTTGGTCAGCTGTGCCAGCGATTCCTCCTTCTTCCTCTTGACTTCCTCCTCGTGCTCCTCCAGCTTAGTCTTCTCCTTCGACTCAGCAGTGGTCTCCCCACCAACAGGGTTCTTTTCGCCAACGTGTAACAGTCTCAGCTTCTCCCTGCTCTGCTGAATGTCTTCGTCTTGGGTAGCTGCGCCAGCCGTCGTTGATGTGCCAAACGCTGATGCATGGGTTTCCTCCGCAGCAGATGGCTTCTTGGGCTCCTCATCTGCTTTCCCCTTCTTCGCCTTTTGTTCCGCCTCCTCCTGCTCGGCACTCAACTCTGCACTCTTGCTCAAGTCGCTCAACAGGCTCAGCTCGCCAATCCAACTGCCAAACGCCTCACCGCCAAAAATGACGGCAAAGTACTCGCCGGCATCCTCAAAACCTTCCTTAGGCACAGCCTGCTCTTTACCAAACTTGTCATATTTTCCCCTCAACCCTTCGTCAGATAGCACCTGGTACGCCTCAGAGATCGCCTGGAATTTCTCTGTCGCATTGGGGTCATTCTGGTTCTTATCCGGATGGAATTGGATGGACGCCTTGCGGTACGCCTTCTTGATCTCCAGAGAGGTCGCAGTGGGTGAGACACTAAGAACGTCGTAGTACGCAGTGTCGACGACCATTGGCTATTTGTGTGTGGGCTCTTGTGGGTCGTGTGAATACAGGCATCGATTCCAGTTTTGTTTTGGCTCTCTGCCCAGCCGATTGTGAAAAGGACCAAAGACAGGGTAACTTTCGGAAAAAAAAAAGTGGCAAACACTGTCAAGGGCTGCGTAACCCTCCGAGCCCCGAAAGTGGGTCATTGACCGACAATGCCCAACAGCTCACGTAAGAGCGTGTCAGTTACACTTCAATCAGCAACTAGACTCTCACAAAATGCATAAGTAATTGCAGACCACGACAATTATCTGATATTCTGTACCATGGCTCCCCTTACAACGACGCTTATCCAAAATATTCCCCTAACTGCATAACGGAAACGTCAACCGGGGGGCACTTATAAATACCATGGAATCCTGATCATCCATAATCCATTCGATCCAAGATTGAAGCCAGCCCACACTCACATACAATGTCATTCTCTGACCACCTCCTTGCCAAGTACGCCGATATCTTCACGAAGGCTACCACTCACCCTCTCACCACTGAGCTCTGCAATGGTACCCTCGCCGACGACAGATTGCTCGTGTATCTCCTCCAAGACCTCAACTTCTTCCAAACTGGCATGCGTGTCACATGTAAGGCTGCCTCCTTGTGTGATGACAATGAGGCCCAGATCACCCTCGCCAAGCAAATTGGATTCTTTGCCAACAATGAGAATGACTACTTTGGCCTTGCCATCAAGGAAGTTTCAGCCCAGTACTCCGCTGAGGAGCTCCAACAGTTCAAGAGCTTCAAATTCGACGAGGTGGATAGATACGTCGGTGCCATGAAGAGCCTCGTAGATGACACCACTGTGACTTATCCTGTGCTTATCACTGCCATTTACCTGATGGAGGCTGTTTATTTGAAGTGGGCTCAGGATGCCATCGATCAGGGAATCATCCCACAAGACTTGGCATACAAGCACAAAGAATGGATCGATTTGCACTCTGGTGAGGGTTTCACTGCCTGGACAGCGTTCCTGAAAGGTGAGGTCGATAGAGTTGGCGATGAGTCTGTTGAGAAGGTATTTGTGGAGTTCTGTGAGCTCGAGTTCGAGTTCTTTGACAAGTGCTACAGATATGCTGAGTCCAAATTGCCACGTAAATAGATATCTGTTGCAAATTGAACTAGGTAGGCTGTCAAGTTTTAAGTTCCTAAAGTATCTTGCCCAGTGGTCCATCTCTCTGTCTCCTACGTTCTGTCCATTTGAGATACCGGTTGTATGGACCGCACTTGTCAGGGGCAGGACAGTAAACCGTCATTATAAAGTACCATCAGTATGTTCCCAGTTGACCTATCGCTTCATCGGTCATTGTATGGGCCATCTCAGTATTAAAAACATAAGCAGAGCCATACAACAGCGACTACCCTTCTGTTAATTACCAGTGTCGAGTTGAGGACACGTTCCTCACGCTCTTTTGTCCTCGACTCGTGGCCCTCGGATGCAGGCCACCATCGCCGGGAAGGCCCATACTGGCTCCAAGACCCTCACTGGCTTGCTGGTAATGTTCTAGGGTGCATGTTACCAGAATGGCAAGGATATTACCAACGACAAAGTCCTCGCTGATTTGGCAGTCCACTGGTATTAATGCGGAGGTGTGGGGCGGAGTGGTTCAAGAAGACCAACAGTGGAAAGATTCTCAACCAGTTCCGTTCCGCTCGAAACCTAAAGTGGAAGGTCGACAGAAACCAATACCCAACGCTACTCCTCAAGTTCGGAGTCCCCTGACAGAGTCCGGACAGTACACCCGGTTGGATTTCCCTGACTACTTAAACGTCTCGCCCCTCCACTAGGTCCCTGCAACCCTCGGAATACCGGAATATAAATATAGCGCTGTGTAGAAAAAATTACTCCTGCCTTTTGTGATGATTGATCCAACTCCTTACTGATCGCATTCCTATCACCATGGCTAACAGAAGGCAAGTTGCTATCTGTCTCGATCCAGATGAAGATGCCGATGAAATCCAACTCTTCGCATACGAAGCGGATGGTACGCACACCAAAATTCCATCCCAAGTCCAAGCAAAGAGTAAGGACATCCTGGATAAGATCCCATTGGTGATAAAACACTTCCTGGGGACGCACCTGCCGTATGTGAAGTACCAGGAAGTTGATCCTTTCGAGATGATTGATCCCGACGTCGATGTGACGAACACGAGGATTTTCAATTACCGTGATGTCATGCTTGAGAGAGATCAGAGCGTCAATGAATACGTGGGTATGAAGAACCGCCATACACAGAGCGTTGAGAAAGTCGACGGTGCTGGATTCTTCTATCGTCCACTCTTACCGCACCTTGTTTACGAGGAGTACCCACTCTTCAGACCGGACCTAGAGTCAAGCAGAGAGTACACCAACGAAGAGTATGTGGAAAAGTACCTGAGGAAGTTCAACAAGGTACTGAACAAGAAGATAGCAGGCCTGAAGAAGTCCAGGGTTGGCGAGGATGAAGACAAGATGGAACAGCTGCTCGCATTTCAGGAGGACTTCATCTTCAAAGTCCCTGTGCCGTTCGAATCTTACTTCAACATGGACCCTGCAGAGTTTTATAACGTGTTCCAAACAGCCATGCTCAGGTGGATTTACTACATCTATAACACATTGATTTACCCTTCACCAAGTGATCTCAGGAAATTCTTTCACAAAGATGAAGAGGTGGATGAGTCCTACAGACCAGCGTTGAACAAGGAGGCCTCTACGTCGTTGAAGGGCATCGGGTCTGTGGGTGAGTCGCCCTTTGCGTTCGGAATAGTTGACGAGGACACACAGATACTGAACAGGCTACTTGTACACACTGAGATCGTTAACATGTCTCAAGGTGTCGCCGAGGGCTATGAACTGTACTTCAACACCAATAAGAAAACCCATACCAACGAGCCGTTCCACATCACCACTGGCGCGGATTCAACCAAGATTGAAAACTTTCTCAAGGCCTTCACCAAGTCCGTTGCGATCTGTCTCAACTCTAAGACCAACAGATTTATTATCACGGACTACTACTGGTGTGCCATTTTTGAGATAGGGTGTGTCCTTGACGGTGAGATTGAGGATGTCAAGCGCCTGGTATCCAAGGTCAAGGTCAACCACTTTGCATTTTCCAACTTTGAAACTGATGATAACCTCACCATCAGAAACATAATCTCCAGTTTCTTCTACACAAAACCATCTGCATTCCTGGACTCTTCAAACCACATTGACAAGATCAACAAAAGGGTCCTCGAAGAGTGGACCCAGTTCAAGGACTCCACATCAGCCGCACTTCTCTCTTCTCAGAAAGCAGGAAGGAAGAAGTTCAGCCCATCTCCATACACATACCAGACAGATATCGGAATCACTTACAACAAGCAAATGGTGGATCTTGACGCATCACTTCTCCGCTTTATTGCAATTGGCTACGATTGGTCCTGTCAAACGATTTCTGTTGACTTGAACAAATTGTACCTTGACCAGTCACACCTCTCCAGAATCCTCAATAGACAAGGATACTCGAAAAAGACACCCAATCATGCCCTTCTATCCGTTTACGACGAGTACTATCAGGACTCCACCGCATCGATGGTTTCCAGACACATCAAAGATTCCCCATGGTCCAGCACCCACCTCATCAACGTCTCAAAGCAAACGTACAAGAGATGGCTCAGCAACATTGAGGCCTACAAAAAAGCGGTGTCCCTCCAGGGCCAGTACATTGCCAAAGTCATTGACTACGGCTACTTAGAGGATAAACCATACAACGGCAAGCGGCTGCACTTCAAGACCGATGGCTACTACGTTGTGTATGAGCCAGTCGGTGCTGACTACCTCAATGACCTGACCCCAATTGATGTCAAGTCCACCGAACACTACGAGCTTGCAAAGTCCAGTATCCAGAAGCTTCACGGGTCTGGTGTCTCTTTCAGTCCACAATCAGCAATCACGCCAGACATCCTCAAGGTGTACGATGGCAGAATGTACATCATCAACCTGGAGGAATGCAACACCACACCAGTTCCGCACAACTTCAGAAGGGATATGTGGCAATTGGATAGACTGTTTGGAATCGCCAAGTCTCCTGCACCTACCGTACGGAGAAGCTCGAGGTCAAGTCGCAGAAACTCCAGCATCTCCAAGCAGAGGGACGCGATGCGCCAGTTCTTATTGACTGCGGTCAATGCCAACAGACGCGCCTCCAATAACGAACAAGCATTCTATGAGGAGAGTGATGAGGAGGTATACTGAGACAATTCTAATGCATTATAGACGTTTCAACTTTCGACCCGTCGTAGTTCCTCACAGGTTTTCTGCTAAGTGACTACTGTTGACAGGCGTCAAAGGCCCCATCGATATTCGCGGGACCCGTGTCAACTGATAACTGGAGGTGAAACTGTGAGGTTCCTGTAACCCAGGCAACAACCAGATTGAAACTGGGGACTTAATCCCCAATCCCATTCCGAACAAAAAGAAAAAAAAAAAGAAGCTCGGACAAAGCTTCCCCATAGTGAGATGTCATATGTGACCCGTGTGACTCATTTAAGCGCATTGCGTTACGTATCAAAGGACTCCAAAACTTTTGTTGCATACAATTCCTAAATTGTTCCGTAAATGTGGCCGTACCGCTTATCACGTGAAAGTGCCTATTGTTTTCGAAATGTCTTTTTTTTTTTTTTTTTTTTTTTTTTTCCGAACGCGCTTCCTAAAAGAAAAGTTCAAAAAAAAAAAATAAAAAAATAAAAAAAAAATAGAAAAAAAAAAATTCTGCATACACAGAAAGCGTCAAAAATCACCCACTAGCTTCCCACAGTCACCGCCCTGCTACCAGTAGCGAACAGTATTCCACCGTCTAATAGAGTCACATACATCTTCGAGTTCTTCACAGCCAAGCGCTCTCCCTCCCCGGTAACTCCAGCCGCTCCTACTACAGTCCCACTGTCACATAGCGAGAAAAAAACCACCCAACAAATCCAAGTCGTCATTCTGAGCACTATTCTGGCACTTCAGGAACACTCACATCCCCGAGTCATCTGACCAGCTCAGCAACATCACCTGTTCCAGTCATCTGTGCCCCCTTTTGAAACCTCAAGATGACCACCTACTCCCACAACCCCAACAATCACTTATCCAGGAGGGCCTCCATCTCGGCGACTGCTCCCTACACGATACCCCAGAAGATAAAGGACCATTCTTCCACTCTGAGCGGATCTCCCTTCTCTCCGTCATCCAACATTCATATTCCACAGCATCAACAGCGTCCTCTGGATATCGGTCACACGAGCAACGGTGGAACCCCACAACCAACAAAGATTGTCAGCAACGGCCAGGGGAATCAGCAGCAAATGAGCTCCTCGGTCCCACAGCTGACAAGAGAGTTTGTTGTCAGAAGAATCAGCGAGGGCGAGACTGGAAGGCTCAAGGAGGAGTTGAAATGTGAAGCGTGTGGTAAAGGTTACAAACATATTTCATCATTGGCCAAGCATCTCTGGGAGCACACTCCTGAGTGGAACGTCACCAAAAAGTTATTGATCTCCAAGCACCAACAAGTGCAGCTACTAGAAGCTGCTAGCATTTTGGTCTCTATGAATGAGAAGGAAAATGATGACGACGAGAAGAACGGCGGAGAACAACAGCCAAACGGACTTGTATTTAAGAACCAAGTCAAGGAACAAATCAAGTTCAACACATCCTACAACGACCGTCTTTCGCCAGAGCCAATTCCAGAGCAGGATGAGGATGATGACGAGGACGAAGACCTCGAAAATGGAATCAACATTAAATTGAGAACGGGGTCAATGTCCCAGTATCCACCCAGCTTCACATCAGCACAAGGAAGCTACCTTCACAACCAGAGAGTTCCAGCTGATAGAAGAATGTCCCAAAGTTTGCAATCACCAAATGGCCTTGGGCGAAATGGTGCCAACAACGGTGGCTTTTTGGACACGCCGCTAAAGAGCAAGACCAACGGCATCAACTCCATTAATGGTGTTCTCAGTGGTGATGACCATAAGGATACCAGCGAGAGCTCTAGCCCTGGAGATGATGAGGATGACGGGACCGTGTTTGGTCGAATGGATTAGCGCTAGCTTTTTCGGCCCACTTATTGACATTCTTTTGCTTTTTTTGTTTTGCGTTTTTTTCTGGTTTCCATTGTTTTGCACGGTTGCTGTCCTTTTATTCCATCGTTTTGTGCTATACTAGCTTTCCTTTACTGTTCTTGCTGCTTAAGGCATCTTGTGCTTTGAAGAATTTTCTTTTCAACTGGTTTGAAGTTTTGTTTTCATATTGCCCTATCGCTGTTGCTTGAGTGATGAATATCCCGAGTAACTTCAAAAAAGTACTACAAAAATCCATGTCTATTTATTGAAATATGATCAAATATTCTGATGATACAATAGACAACAGAGGTAAACTGGTCTCACAAACGCGTCTAACCAAGCGGCAAGGAGGTGTATCTTCGGCCCAGTTTTCCTATGTGTCTGAGTCGAAAATTCAACTCATGATACGAATACATCATCTTTGCGCCAATAGGAGATGGGGGAGCAGATGCATTATACCGTTGATCTCAAGGTCCCCGATCGTGAGAAGGAACACTATGCAAATAAGATGGAGAGTGACTTCAACAACTTGCTTAAAGAGATTCCAACTAACTTGAGAGGTTTCTTTGCTGATTGATCAAGCGTTTCTGCTGGCAAGACCCCAATATACTGCTTCAGCACAAAGGAGAGGCGTAGCACTGCGCGCCACGTCGGCGTTCAAATAGCGACATGATCGGAATATTATTTCAACAGAAGCTCATCACGAAGTGGTACGCTTAACTATCAACGGGTAATATATTGTTGGTGGATGTACAAGCACAATGCAGGATGTCGCACAAATTAACTCGTCGTATGTATCTACCTTCAAGAATCGTATGAGAGTATAGTTTTGAATGTACCTGGACACAATGCAATGCCCAGAACGCTTTTTTACTTGACAAGTTTCAATAGGTCATCGACATGCTTCGCCAGCTCCAATGTGTACTCCTCGCTCAACTTCGCACCGATTATCTGCAGCCCCGCAGGGGTACCGTTACTCTTTTCAGCATCGTAGCTCTCCCATACGAACCGCTCTTCCTCAGTTCTGAATACTTTCTTCTGACTGATATCCACAGCTTTGTCAACTTTAGTTACTGGAAATGCAACCGCTGGGAAGTCAATAACATTGGCAAAGGGAGAATAAGTTTTATCACGGTACTTGCCAAACTCGACACCAGCAAATGCTGTCAGTGGGGTGATAAGACCATCAAGTTCCAGCTCTTGCCACTTTGTCCAAAACTCGTTCACTCTAAAGGCCCTCTCTGACTGCAACTTCCACAGTTGAGATACAGAGAGTTCAGAAATTTCATCACTGACATCAAGTTCTCCTGTAGTGGCGACAGCAGCTTTCAAATTCTTTAAGCCATCAGATCCCATGAAGGCATTAGCAAACTTGGAGATAGTGTACAGATCATAATGCTTATCAGTATCCCAATCAATAACAATGTGGCCAGCTTTGGTCAATTTCTCCTTCACTATCTTCAGTGCTCTGGTCACTGCAGGTAATGGCTCGATAAAGCCGTCATCAAACAACATGGCAAACTTCAAAGTTTTTTTCTTCCCAAGCTTCTGGACGGCAAATCCCTTATTCCAAGGTAGGGGCACAACATTCGAATCTTTCAGCCACGGCTGGCTTCCCATCAAAACCTCCATGTATGTCTCCAAAGCTTGCAAATCGTTCGCCAGGACTCCGTTTGTCGGTCTTAAGCTTTCCAAACCTCTAACAACAGCCTTCTCGCTGTAATGAGGCACACGGCCACTGGAGGGCTTCAAACCGTACAATCCATTGAACGTCGCAGGCTGACGTATACTTCCTCCCAAGTCTGAACCAACCCCAAACGCAGAGCCACGTAGGGCAACGAGAGCACCTTCACCACCACTCGAGCCACCTGAGCTGAACTTGCGATTATGTGGATTCCATGTGGTGCCATGGAGGTTTGACCTGGTCTCTATATTGAATGCGGCGGTAGGGGTATTTGTTTTGGCGAATATAATGGCACCTGCCTTCAATAAGGGGGTCAAATTGGGCGATGTTTTGGTTGAGTTTGGCGAGTCCGCCTGGGAAATGAGCCCAACGGTCGTCTGTGTGCCCTCGAGGTCAAATTCGTTTTTGATTGTGATTGGGACACCATGTAATGGTCCAACTGGTCCCTTTATCTTGAAGTGGGCGTCGAGATCCCTGGCTTGTTGGAGAGATTGTAGATGGAAGTGTGTGATTGGGTTGACAAGCTGCTGGGCAATGATGGAGCGGTGAAGAAACGCCAGGAGGACCTGCTCAGCGGACCATTGGCCCATCTGCAATTTGGCTATAAGACTGAGTGTGAGGGATTCTGTTATCTCTAGTTCAATTGGAGATAAGCGAGTTGGAATAAAGTCCATCACACTTGCCTGGCTCGATGGTGGCAGCTCCCGCTGAGGAACAATAAATCCTGCAAGCTCAGGGATTGAACGGATAGCGTCCCATTGCACCTGTTGGAACCTCTGAGCCACTTCTGGATACTCTTTAACCATAGCTATGGGGACAGCTTTATGTGCAATGTTTGACCAACACGTTAGAATGCTAAGTGGGCGCCCCTTGAAGATGGGATCTGTACCGGTCGGAATTCCGGAACTCTCAGCAAACGCTATCTCCGACAACATCGATAGAGTAGGTATTGCATCGGAGTTAGAAAATCTACGATAGGAGCTAAAGCAATGCCAGCGTAGACTGTCAGTTGTAATGATCGATAAAGAATTGTGGAGTTCCGGGTTTGGAATCTGGACTCATGAGTTGTGATTTGCTATCATCTTCAGGCTCGGAAGTCCGAAATTCAGGCGTTGATCATAATTTTGTGGACCAACTTTGCAGCCTTGATGGCTTTCTCTTCGGTGTAACGTCTTCCAACCAATGTCAAACCGATCGGCAAGCCATGCGAAAATTCTGGGTCATAAACACCATACTCTCGTTTCTCAAGTTCACTTCTGCTGACGTATGTCTCGTCCTTCAAGTCAATTTCTTTATTCGCAAAGACAGTGGACGGGAAAGTGACACAGGTGAAGTCCAAGATGTTCCACAAGGAGGTGTATCCCCAGTAGACAGATCCATGTGGTTTGGATGCGGTGCCCAGATAAGTCGGTGCAATGACATAATCGACCCCTCTCGAGTTGAACAAGTCCAAGTACTCCTGGCGCAAGAGCTCTCTCGAGAAAGTGTAGGCCTCCAACTCCAGACCAGAAATACCCTTCTCACCAGGACCAAAAGACAAGTAAAGCTCAGTCAAAGACATCAATGGCTCGCCTGACTCTGCAAGTTTGGTAATAGAGGCATAACAGCCATCGCCACTGTACGCTGTGTTAGCGATCTCGGCAGCTTCGTACACTTTGTGGGAGTTCCAGGTGACAACCTTGACACCAGCAGCCTTCAATTTCGCTGCAACCTCTTTCAAGGCCCTGATGACCGGTGGGTGGGGCTTCACAACGCCATCGTCATACACGATGCCAATAGTGAGCTCCTCGGTCTTTGGGATCGAAACTGATCTCCAAGGCAATGGGACCAAGCTTTGGTCTTTCTCCCATGGTTCAGTGGACAAGTACGCGTCCATAAAGAGATCCAGATCATCAGCAGTGTTGGCCATAGGGCCCAGTGTTGGTCCAATCAACTCACCACCAGTGTGCTCATGTGAGCTGAGACAGCCCTGAAGTGAAATTCTCTTCGTGGTCGGTTTGAGCCCCCAAACTCCATTAAAAGCAGCTGGGCATCGGATAGATCCACCAATATCAGAGCCCAAACCCAATGGGGACCCTTTCATTCCCAAGATGGCACCTTCACCAGACGACGAGCCACCAGGGGACGCAGCGGTGTTGTAAGGGTTCTTGCAACGCTCACTGATGTTGTTGAGGGAGTCCAGGTGCATCAGACACTGGGGCTCATTGGTTCTGACATAGAAGATGGCTCCAAGGTCGTAGAGAGCTTGTACCGCTCCAGCATGGTTTGGGGTGACATTGGTCAGGTTGGAAACGTAGGACGCATGAGTGACGTGACCTTTGAAAGAATAATGCTCTTTGAGAGACAGTGGCACACCATGCAGGGGACCAATCAGTCTCCCAGTCTCTTTGTAGTAATTGTCCAGGTATTTGGCCCTCTCTAGGCCCTCGTCAAAGACCACCTCCAGAATGCACTCGGTAAACTGATGGGCGAGAACAGCACGCTTGAAGAAAGCAGTGACTGCATCCACCGCAGTCAGCTCTTTAGCCTTGATCTTGGCTGCAATCTCTGTTGCACTGAGCTCTGTAATGGCGAGAGTCTTTGGGTCCAGAACTTTGGCCGGGATGTCCGTGGCGTTAAAGTTGGTGGTGTCAAGGTTTTCTGGGACGAGCTCTGCAGGGGCCAAGTACTCCGATGGAATGGCGTCTTTCAGGGTCTGCTGGTATTCCACAACCTTAGGCAGCCACTCGCGTTCGAACTTGGCGGTGTCAGGTTTGTACGTCGTGCCAGGGGCGAAGAGGGGCTTGTCAGCGTGGCTGATGCTGAACTTTGGAGGAACTGGAATGTTTGGGACTGTCATTGTTGTTGGGCGTTTGTGATAAGTGCCGAGGAGCGTGCGATACCGCAGGCTCTTATATCATAACTCAAATCATTAGCATTTGTACATTTGGGGTTTGGGTTTAGGGGCAGTTGGGTTTGTTTGGCGGGTGGGTTTTACTTATCGGAGTCGGCTGTCCATTTAAAGAAAGGTTACGGAGCACCGCTGCTATTGTATCCAGCAAAGTCAAGGTTCCAGATATCTTATCGACAGCAACAAGTGAGTCAAATCATAAATGGCCAGGCCTGAAACCACAGGTCTTATCAAGAGCATGCTGATCTAAGATCCTCGCAGTTATTTCACTATCACAGGTAAGAACCTGTATTATGCATTGCATCTGATATCTGGGACTTTAGCCCAGGCGCCCCTTTCTTATCTCACAACAGACAAAAAAAACCACCGAATATATAAATTACCTTCGCTGTCGCTTAAACTGATTCGGAAGTTGGAACGCTTTTGAGTTTTTCAGAAGAGTCAAGACGAGACTCCCAATCCTTGTACAATCTGAGACATTAGGCGCAGCCATGTCGGTCCAGCCCCTCGAGATCATCGTCAACTTCGATCAGCCCAATACTGTTTTCAATCCCAAGCCAAAGATCTCGCGGGCAAAAACGGGTTGCTTTAATTGTGCGTTGAACAGCTGGTGGTAGTCGCAAAGCCTTGGAACTAACAATCAACTCTACAGGCCGCAAACGGAAGAAGAAATGCGATGAGAGTAAGCCCACATGCTCCTTCTGTCAGTCCAAATGCATAACTTGTGTCTGGCCAAAGGCCAGGGAGAAACTGCCAAGGAACTACACCATTCCGAATGCAGATCAGGAACAGGTGAACTTACAGAGACAGCATCTGAAGAAGAAAAAAAGGCAGAGACTGAAGAAGCCGCTCAAAGCTTCAAGAGAAATCAGCTTTGTTCATTTCTCACCAACACTCCTCAACCCTTGGCAAGGTTCCGAAGATTGGGAGTGCAGTCAAACTGAGATCAAATCTGATCGGGATGATACAGAGGAGTCCGTCACAGATCTGGAGATGTCTACGGAACCCGAAGAGCTAGAAGTTATTGGGGCTACATCCAGCGAATCAACGCCCCAATGCCTCGACCTCGAGATGTCAAGCTCAGGTTCGTCCAGCACCATAATCCCAGACGTCAGCTTCAGCCCCTTTTTTAGACCCAAGTTCAACGAGGTTCTGATTGTGGTCTGCGTCAACGGGTTCATCAAGTCAATCAATGCTCAGGACACCCACCCAAAACTTACCACCAGTGCCACTTTTACGCCACTGTTACGACACAACGAGTTGACAGAGCATGTTGCACTCTCCTGTGGCGCAGCGTTCCTGAGCTGGAACAATCATGCGATGAAACAGCTCTCGTTCCAGAAATACAAAGAGTCCTTCGACTTGCTCGACCGATACTTGGAATCACCAAAGTTCTCCATCAGCAGAGATCTTCAATGGTTAGGTACTTGCTTCCAGCTACTCTGTGTTTGCGCAAAAGTTCAGCAAGGGGGCACAATCGATTACAGTGTACGCAGTCTCAACAACTCGTACAAGCTCATCAAGATGCAGATCAAGAACAAGGCACTCCTGGTCCAAAATAATCAACAGAAGTTGGAGGCCGGTGAGTTCCTGAGCAAGTTCAAAGGTGACCTAAAGATGGAAATTCAGAACAGTATGATCTCACCAAAAAGGGACATTCTTCCTGACAGCTACCAAGGCCTGTATGCCTACAACTGGGACTTCGAGAAGATGTTCCTTGATAGCTTTATTTACAACTTTTGTGTGTCCATCCTCTTTGTCCGTGATTTGTCCCAGATCCCGTCACCTTTCACTGTGTTTCAAGAGTTGAAACATTTGCTCAAGATTCCGGTTTACAAGTGCGATGTATCATGGCTCAACAACCCCGTCGTGGGCCCCTCAATTGAAGCACTTGAGCTTGCAGCAAAAGCTTCTTACCTTGTCCGGAACCTCAATGACCCCACGTGCATAACCACTGCCAGATCCCTCTACGAGGTGGCGCGATACTTACCCCGTCAAATTATCCCTGCAGAGGTGCGATCATCGTCAACCAAGTACCAATCACTGAGAAATGCCATCTTGGTGTCAGAATGCATCGCTGCGGCTGCAGAAATCCTCCTTTCCAAAGTCATTGATGCGGACATCTTGGTCAGCGACACAAGAATACAGGAGCAAGTGAAGTTCATCACAAAACGAATGGCACAAGTCAGCGACGACGCACAATGTAAAGTTGTGTCGAGTTGGGCACTCTTCATTTGCGGGCTGGCCTGTGAGGAGCAAAGTGACAGAGATATGGTGTTCAGAGAGTTGAAAGTGGTCGGAACCGCCACACATACACATTATCCCTTCAGCATCATGAAGGCACTGGAAGTCTCTTGGGGCATTAAGGATCCCGAATGTACCGAATTGAGGTATCTCAAGGGAAAGGGATTAGATTTGGTGTTCTGCAGTGATTTTTTGTCTGCTATGCTTATTTAGTCGCATCCATTATCGATTGTCGCTATTCTAAAAGAGGCAAGCCGCACGTGTAGATCTGCTCCATCCTCATTTTGTGATATTTCAGGAATCATAATCAGTACGTTTCCTGCAGGAACTTGCATCATGGGCATCAATATTGTGATTTCTCTAGGCATGAACTCAGCTAGAATTCCGCGACCATCAAGTAATATTATCTCTTTTTGGAATTCCGTCGAAAGTCATTTCCCCCGATTAGGAAATCCTGGAGATAAACTGGCCCGCAAACTGTAAACTGCACATCTTGGCGTAGCTGTAAACGATAGTTGGCAAGGTAAGCCGTTCCAGATAAGGGCAAAGTAAGCTGATTACGATACTCTTTCCGATATCTTGGCAGACTGACTTACTCACCCGGCCACACCGATGATCCCTCGTCAAAGAGCCTTGATATCAAGACGAATACCGATCAGACAAGATCCGAAACATATAACACTCCAAAGATAACCAATGTCTCGTCTATTTAAATCCACGCTATCGCGCCACAGGAACTCCGATATAAAGGAAAATCAGCCACATAAACCACTTCGGCCACTCCCACACCGTACTTTTTGAAGAATGGGTGTTTCAAACCACGCAATCAACTACGACGCCATCCCAGGCAACGTCGAGCTTGTTGATGTCGACGGTCACTTGTCAGCAGCTCGTCACTCCAAAGGTGACAAGTCCATTGTGCTGATTCCAACGCCTTCTGAAGACCCAGATGATCCATTGAACTGGTCAGGCAAACGCAAATGGCTCTCCATCTTTTGCATGATTGTCTACTGTTATGGTGTCGGTGTCCCCACTGCTGCCATCTATTCCATTCTGCCTAACATTTCTGCCGCTACAGGCATCACCCTTTCTCAATTGAACGCAGGAACAGGTTACATGTTCTTGTTCCTTGGTATTGGCTGTTTCATCTTCCAACCATTGGCCTTGCAATACGGTAAGAGACCCGTCTATCTGTTCTCCACTTTCTCCACTGCCCTGATCTGTCTGTGGGCTCCTTTCTGCAAGACCAACGCCGAGTGGATTGGCTCCAAGATCCTTCAGGGTCTGCTTGCCTCCCCAATCGAGTCCTTGTGCGAGATCTCTGTCTCTGACGTCAGTTTCCAGCATCAACTTGCCAGAAACATGGGGATTTACGCTGTCGCCTTGATTACTTCCAACTTCATGGCCCCAATGGTTGCCGGTTTCATCAGTGACGGTATAGGTTGGCAATGGGTCCAATACCTGTGCTGTATCTGGGCCGGTGTTTGCTTTGTCTTCCTGTTCTTCTTTATGGAAGAGACTAACTACGAGAGAAAGTTGCACCCATCGCAACTGCTTTCCAAGATTGAGGAGATAGATGGTATCAAGGCTGGAGGGAACAGCTCTGGTGATGAAAAGAACACTGCAAATATCACCGTTGACGCGGAGAAGATGGTTCATCCTGTTCTATCGCGTGAGACTATTGAGGCAAGACTGCAGAATGTTAACGAGGCCTTTGTTGACTCTGAGGACGATGCTGGTGAGCAGAAACCACTCAAGACATTCAAGGATAAGCTTTCGCTAACCGGTGGTGCTCGCTCCAAGTTCCTCTTCCCACACTTCTTCCTTGGTCCGTTCAAAATGATGCAGTTTCCTTCGGTATTATGGGCCGGGTTTCTGTACGGTTCCTCTCTTGTTTGGTTCAACCTCTTGAACGCCACTGCCGCGTTGATTTTGATGGCCAAGCCGTACAGTTTCAGCTCCTCCAAGGTGGGTCTCACATACTTATCCCCAACGATCTTTGCGGTCTTGTTTCAGTACCTTGCAGGTAACTTGTCCGACTTCCTCAAGGTCAAAATGGCAAAGAGAAGAGGTGGCTCATCCATTCCAGAGGACAGATTCTGGGGTCTCACCATCTACATGGTGCTAGGCCTTCTTTCCTCCATTGGTTGGGGTGTTGGTGCCTATTACGAACAGCACTGGTTTCTGCTTGTTGTGTCGATGGGTGTCCTCGGGGGCTGTGGTGTCTTTGCCATCGTTTGCGGGTGTTCGTACGCAGTGGATTCCTACCATGAGCTGGAGAATGAAGCCATGGTTGTCGTCATTATCATCCGAAATCTCATGTCGTTTGCCTGTTCCTATGGATTGACAGACTGGGTGTTAAACATGGGTCTTAAGAACGCATTCATTTCCTCGGGTTTTATCCTGTTCTTCTGCAACGGTACCTTTTTGATCATGAGATACACTGGGGAGTTCTGGAGAAACAAGACCAAGAAGAAGTACTGGAAGCTGGTCGAGGAGAACAGAAGGGTCATTGCTGGTAAATGATTCCTGACTTTGCTTGGATAGGACAGTGGAACTGTCGAAGATTCAGTAATAAATAGAAGTATGAGACAAATGAGACTACTGCTCGAATACGAACAGTTTGGGTGTAAATGTCAAAAATGGCTCAAGCTGGGGCAAGTCGGAAACATTGTAAGGATTGTCTAGGAGGTCTCGTGGCCATTCAGTCTTTGAAGGTTCTCATATGTAAGACTCCCATTCTCAAATTTGTCTCTGTGCAGAAAGAGACTCAACTGTAGATCTGGATGTACGAGTTTTGAAAAGTCAAAGTTGAAGATATGATGTGGGTCTTGAAGAAATCTTTCTATGCTTTCCCCAGTGTTGGAGTTTGAAGTAATATAATTGACACCATCTAGTTCAGAGACATCATATGGATTTCCGATAAGACTCATTTTTTGCAACTTGGGGTTGATTTCAAGATCCCATACTTTGAAATCGATTGAGTAGAAGCATAATATCAGTTCTTTGAGCCTTGGACAGCTAATTGAGTGGAGAACCATAGTGGATTCCATCTCACAGACATCAACAGTCTCCTCTGTCTGGTTACACGCTTTCCATCTTGGATGAAAACTGAGATGAAGAAGCTCCAAGTTGGGAAAATTGAGGGTTGTCAATCGGTGCACACTCTGAAGGTCAAGATTCCTTAACGTCTGGGCAAAATGCACGCTATCAAAGACATGAAAGGAGTAAATGTATTCTGGAGTGTCAAAATCTGGCCAGTCGAACATGTCTGAGTTTTGAATGCAGTCTGTCACTTCAATGGCATCATGGAGCCAAGTCTCTTGATCTGTGAGGGCAGAAGTCAGGCGTTTGATGTTTTTCAGTGTGTAAGCGTACTCTTTGTACCGCTGCTGTGACTTGAGAACGTTCCCTGGAGTCCTGAAGACCAATGAGTTGATGTTTTCGAAGTGGAAGCGGCTTCCCTTCAAACCGTTGATAACATTAGTTTCGAACTCCTGGTAGTCGACAAAATAAACAGTGAGCTTTTTGTCTTTAATGATGTCGAAATGTGTTTCGAAAGCGATTTCAAATCTCTCGAGAAGGTCCCATTTGCTTTCAGTCTTTGGTGCAAACTCTTCCCTGTAGATGTATGCGATGATGAGATTGCTGTTAGACTGAGCTAGCGTCTTTTGGAATAGGGATGATTCTATGGTCGAGAGCTTCGCAATCTCGAGGACTTGAAACGGTTGCCTGTTTGCCAAAGAGAACTCAGAGATGGGTGCACAATTGACGGCTAAGCGTTTAGGGAAGTACTGAAACTGGTCCGCGTGGTCTGTGTAGGCTGCAAAGAGTGATGTGATGGCAGGACACGGATAAGCGATGGCCAATGAGAATAACGATGTGGGGTCTGACTCATAGACTTGATGGGCCATCTTGACTTTTAGTTCTTGGGGAAGACTTTCGAAGAGATCCATTGGCATGAAATACGGAGGTCATAAACTCTTCAGTCTTGTTGACAGTCACTTGCTTCCAAGGCATTTACTCCAAGATTTGACCCCCCGCCCGCCCGCGCAATATTTGCAGATTTCAGCTGCGGTTATGGAGCCCATATCTGGTTAAGCAGCTCCGGCCTACAAGTTTCCATATTTCCCAATTGGGACAATTAATTGCAGGGTGACGCGCGTCAAGATCTGAAAAATTCAAAAATTCGAGCCAACAACAAGCTCCTCTAAAGTACCCCAACACAACGCCTGAAAATGTCCTCGCCAACGCCGCCTCCACCTGGAAGCTCTCCTCATCAGCAGCAGGGAGAACCAGTGCCTTCCTCGCCGTTATTCTTTCCTCCATCGAGTGACAACAACGCCCCTCAGCAGCGCCCACAGCCTGCCACCAACACACCAGTTCCAGACGTTTCCTCGCCTCTGTTCTTCCCGTCTTCGCAGCACTTGTCCTCGCAGCTCGGTTTTGACAACAGACAAGGCAGTGGGAGATACGGCGCGGATGTGTCATCGCCATTGCCGTATCCTTCCTCGTCTCTTGGATCCGATGCGCGGAGACAAAGAGCACCAGAGAGGTCCGACTTGGGCTCTGACATTAGATCAGATATTAACGCCGCAAGAAGAAACGCCAACCTCAGACATGTCAGAGGTGATATCCACTCTGACCAAACCGGCTCTCCGAACACCAGAAGACTTGTGCCTGAGAGAGGCATACCAAACCCTCCTCCTTCTTCCAACCTGGGCCTCTCATCTCAAGCTGGCGATGAAGACAATGAGGAAGGACACAGAGTCATTTGGGGTACCAATGTGAGTATCCAGGATGTTGAGTCTGCTTTCAGAAACTTCCTCGTCAGTTTCAAGATGAGATACAGAAAAGACTTCGATGAGGAGCTGGCCGACCCATTCGTCGACGAGGAGAAGTACTACGAGAACGAGCTCACAGAGATGAGAAACCTGGGAACAACCAACCTGAACCTGGATGCTCGCAACTTGCTCTGCTATGCGCCAACAAAGAAGCTGTACTACCAATTACAAGATTACCCACAGGAAGTCATCCCAATTATGGATCAAACGCTCAAGGATGTCATGATCACGCTGACCCTGGACTCAAATCCAGACTTCGATATCAGCGAGATTGAAGGAAGAATATACAAGGTGAGGCCATACAATGCAGCCACGCAGAAAGATATGAGAGAACTGAACCCAGAGGACATTGACAGATTGGTTAGCATCAAGGGTATCGTTTTGAGACTGACACCAATCATCCCAGACATGAAGATCGCATTCTTTAAATGCAACGTCTGTGAACATACCACCACTGTTGAGATTGATAGAGGTATTATCCAGGAGCCAACCTCATGTCCAAGACCCGCTTGCAACCAGCCAAACTCCCTGGTCATCATCCACAACAGATGTTCTTTCGCTGACAAGCAGATTATCAAGATTCAGGAGACACCTGACAACGTTCCAGATGGTCAGACACCACACTCTGTCTCTCTGTCCGCCTATGATGAGCTCGTGGACAGTGTCAGACCCGGCGATAGAATTGAGGCCACGGGTATCTTCAGATCTACTCCAGTCAGAGTCAACTCCAGGCAAAGAGCCCTCAAAAACTTGTTCAAAACCTACCTTGATGTGGTCCACATCAAGAAGACTGACAAGAAGAGACTAAATATCGACACCTCCTTGAATGTTGAGAATGAGGTTGCTAGAAAGCAAGACGTCGAGGAGACCAGAAAGATCACCGAGGAGGACATCAACAGAATCAGAGCTTCAGCTAACAGAGATGACATTTACGAAGTCCTCGCCAGATCTCTTGCCCCCTCCATTTACGAACTAGACGATGTCAAGAAAGGTATTCTGCTGCAGTTGTTTGGCGGTACCTCAAAGTCTTTCACCAAGGGAGGCAAGTATAGAGGGGACATCAACATTTTGCTATGTGGTGATCCATCCACGTCTAAGTCGCAACTGCTGCAGTATGTTCACAAAATTGCTCCCAGAGGTATCTACACCTCTGGTAAAGGTTCGTCCGCTGTTGGTTTGACCGCATACATCACCAGAGACATTGACACCAAGCAACTCGTTCTCGAATCTGGTGCTTTGGTACTCTCTGACGGTGGTGTCTGCTGTATTGATGAGTTTGACAAGATGTCTGACGCGACAAGATCGGTTCTTCACGAAGCGATGGAGCAACAGACTATTTCCATTGCCAAGGCTGGTATTATCACAACGTTGAACGCCAGAACCTCCATCCTTGCCTCTGCCAACCCAATCGACTCCAGATACAACCCAGACCTCCCAGTAACGAAGAACATTGACCTGCCGCCTCCGTTGCTGTCCAGATTCGATCTTGTTTACTTGATTCTGGATAAGATTGATGATAAGACCGACAGATACTTGGCTAAGCACTTGACTTCGATGTATCTTGAGGACTCCCCAGACCATGTCTCTGCCACAGAGGTCTTCCCAGTTGATTTCTTGACGTTGTACATTAGTTATGCCAAGCAAAATTGCCATCCAAAGCTGACACCAGATGCTAAGGATGAACTCGTCAAGTCCTATGTGGAGATGAGAAAGATGGGTGACGATGCCCGTGGTGCTGAGAGAAGAATCACAGCTACGACAAGACAACTGGAGAGCATGATTAGACTGGCCGAGGCACATGCCAAGATGAGACTGTCTGATTATGTTGAGTTGAGCGATGTGCAGGAGGCGGTCAGGTTGATCAAATCTGCGCTGAAGGACTATGCGACGGATCCAATCACTGGTAAGATTGACTTGGACCTTGTTCAGACAGGTCACTCCTCAGCCGAGAGACGATTGAGGGAGGATCTTGTCAAGAATGTTATGGCTTTCATTGAGGAGAACGTTCAGCAGAGTATACCTTATCCACAACTGGTCAGAAATTTCAACGAGCAGTCCCAAATTCAAGTTGAGAACATCGAGATGGGTGAAGTCTTGGGAATCCTTGCAAATGAGAACCGTATTGTTATCAACGGCGAAGGTGTCAAGAGAGTCATTCGCCGTGTGACTGGTTGAAAAAGTATCTAATCTTGATAGTATTGATTAATGAAATGTGTATTTGATTTGAACCCAGGAGAATCAGGTTGGAACTCTACACCAGCAACTGGAGCTGTCGTTTTCCACCTGGATTACTGCCTTGATGCTATTGTTCTCGAATATCTTCTGGACTCTCTTCTTAATGATAGTGGAATTCTCACCATCGTGGTATTGAATATGGATGAAGCCCACGAGATCGAATCCTTTCTTCGCTGCATCACAAGCGGCCGCGCTGTGTGTGTGTTCGTGGATGTGCGTGCTATTTGGTGAATGCTGGTGGGAATGTTCGCTGTGTAAATGTTCATGTTGGGGCTCCTCATGTAAGTGCTCGTGGCTATGTGTTGTCACCTCATCTGGCAGACTCTGGGTCAAAAACTTTGGGAGCTCTTGGTCAACGGACGAGGAGATGGCAATGTCCGGGGAGTTCCAGAAGCGCGGCGTGGTGTAGCCACTAACTCCCGGTGTCATCGTGATCTGGTTCAGTATATCACGGATCTGTTCCTCTTTCTTGTCATCCAGGTTCAAAAGCAGGTTGGAAGCTGATGATTTCACCAGAGGGATGGCACTGGCAAAGATCATTACAGCAATGAAAAGGGACGCAAGCGGGTCAAAGATGTTGGACTTGAAGAAGGAGGTGAGAAGTGTAGACACAACGACACCTGCCGAGCCCAAAGTATCGGCTAGAATGTGAAGGAAGATTCCTTGCATGTTTTCATTGGATGCTTCGCCATGTGAGTGAGAATGTCCGTGACTATGTGAATGCCCTCCATGCTCAACGTGTCCATGATTGAAGGCAAAGATACCAACAATGTTCACCACTAATCCGAGGGCAGAGACAACGAGTAACTCGCCAGTTCTCTCCAGCGTCACTGGGTTGATTATACGTTCAATTGCTTGAATGACAATACCCGCAACAATACCAAGCAATAACACGCCATTGGCAAACCCCGCCAAGGTTTCGATTTTGGTGAGGCCAAAGGGGAAAGATTGGCTTGGGGGCCTCTTGGCCAGTACTCCAGCGACAAGTCCTAGCGCCAGAGAAGTGCAGTCTAGTGCCATGTGCAAGGAGTCAGAGAGTAAACCCAGGGACTTCGATCTGAACGAGTAGAGGAACTGAACAAACATGAAGGATGTGTTGAGGAGCAGGAAGGAGAAAATTGCTCTGGTATCCTCGTACTGGTATAATTGCTTGATGATACTCACGTCGCCATCCTTGGACGTAGAATTGCCTTCTTCAAACAACGACTCATCGACATCGATGAGCAGTGTGGACGCCACGAGGGACAGCTCGCAGAAGGTGAGGAAGTAGTGCTGGGTAAAACTGGAGTTCATCGAGAGGATCTCGAGCATAATGGACACAATGGCCATCACAGTGATCGAGCCTCTTTTCAAGCCAACGTTGCGCGAGTCAATCACGCTGATAATGATCACCACAAAGCAGCCCAGCGTTACAAAGATCATGCTGAGTTGGAGCTTGTCCACGTGGAGGAATAACACCAGTCCACTGACGAGACCCGTCGCAAGTGCCACAAACAAGTTACAGCCCGTGTTGAAACGGTCAACGTTTCTGAAGAGGCCCCTGATGGCAAACAGCACCAAATACGCTGCCAGGATGAAGTAGACATTGGCGTGGTCGAGCTGCGTTGGCCATAAATGGAGCTTGCCCTTAACGTAAAGTGACAGCACATCAACGCCCAAAGAAGCAACAAGGAGCGGTAGATGCACGTTCATGAACAGGGCAAGTGTCAACGTCACCGTTCTCACTGTACCCAGGATCCAGGCACAGGTGAAGATGCCAAAGAAGGTCACCAGGACCTTGTTGCTCTCCCAGATGCTCGTTTTGTTCTTTCGTACCTGGTCCTGTCTCGCTGTCAGTAGCGAATAGACTGCAGTCGTCACTGCCGCGAGGAACGCCGGAATCACGAGCACCGTCAGAAAGAGCATCTGGCCCAATGGAATGTCGGGGTGCCCTGGCTTGTCAAAGATGAGGTTGGAGCCCAGCAGCAATGTCGGGAAGGCGAGCAACAAGGGCACCGATTGGATGTCGACGAGCTGGTCGAGCGTGAAGCTGCTCAGGTCAGAGAGTTCGAGCATCTCTGCCTTGAATTGAGTAGTTGAGAGAGGCTTTCGTTTGAGGATATCTTACAGTTTTTTTTTTTTAATTTAGACCTTACTGGTCGTTTGTTTATGTTTGGAGCGCCGCCCCGCGAAAACCTCTCGGCGTTAGTCGGATGAAACCATACTGGTTAAGCTCTCCAGTACTGTGCCAAACTGTGCAGACGATCAATGACGATCGGCAACAATGCATTGACACTGTCGTTGATCAAGTTCTGGAAGTGGATGATGGCCTCTTCCTCGCTGATGTCCAGGCAGAACTTCTCCTTGACCTTCATCACTGCAGCTTCTGGTTCCAACGCAATGTCCGGAATACTGGAGTTGCGCATCAGCTCAAACAAGTTCAGGATCAAGTTGGAATTCTTCCGGAGAATGGAGTATGCAACAAAGCAGTAGTTACGGAACTTGTTGTAGTTGACCGAGTCGGCACCGCCGAAACTCTCAATGATTTGAGGTGGAAGTTTCATCAGAGGTGGGAAGGGCTTTGGATCCTGGCCCAGGATGTATCCAAAGTCAGCGTGTAGGAAGTGACCATCCGTTGCGATCAGTAAGTTATCCAAGTGACGGTCTCCCACGCCAAGAATGTAGGTGATGACACAGTATCCGGCACAAGAACGGACAAAGTTATCCATTACCCAACCACTCACGCCGAGATCCTCCGTTGCGTCTGGATGATGATGTCTCAGATAAGGAAGAATACCATGATAATCAGCAAGGACACTCGCCAGCGTGCTGTTCGGGATGAACTGGATGGCACCTTCCGTTGGTCCTGTCGCTAAAATCTTGTACGGGGACAACTTCAGGTCGACATTCTCATTCATCAGCAGCTGGTTCATGAGCAGAATAATCTGGATGACAAGCTGGTCCTGACGTAGATCATCACCGACCTTGAACATAAGCGGATATGTCCCGCCATCAGTGGTCTTAAATGTGATCTTGAGAGGTGATAATGATGACTTAAAGACAGAAGATTCAGAAGGGATGCAACCACAAATCTCAATGGAAGGGTCAAGTGGCAATCGCACGGGGCTGAAGGTCTTGTACTTTTGCTCCAGAACATTTCTAAGGAAATCCACCTTCTTAGCAATGGGATCCCTCATGTTCTTCACTTTAATACAGAGCTGCACTAGCGACTCGACAAAATCCATCTCCTTCGTCAGGTGCACGTCCAAATTGTTCTTAAGATAATATGTCAGAATCTTCTCATGAATGGAGCCCGGTTTGTCCTTCGCTGCCACATTGAGATACCAGTATAGGAAACTCCCTAGCCTATCATTGAGTGATCCACGGTCAACAAGGAACTGTGCCAATGGGGACAATGTGCTGCTGAACTCTGAGGATGTAACAGACTGCTCGCTGAACTCAACAATGGAGAAGTCGATTCCATTACTCGATGGCAGAGCGGCACTTTCATAATCTAACGCTTGAACCAATTGTAGAAGGTAGAGTTCAATCTCATCATCATGTGCCTTCTTCAATCTTTCCACGGCATACGTTCTCACGGCCAAATTGGTAAATGATGGGCCCAGCAACTCAAGGGCATCTTCAATGTCAATCTCGACCCACTTCCGCACCAGCTTAAGACACTCCCTGTTCTCTATCTCGTCGTTGAAGTTGACACTCTTGAGGAGCTTATTGAGGCCCTTTTTGTTATTGATAAGGAAGTAGCGGAACTTCCATACCAAGTTTTTCTCGTATTGCGAGAGTTCCTGGACAGAGGAGTAACCCAGAATCTTGTTGAGCTCGTCCCTGATTTTTGGAGTCGGTTTGATGTCCCTATCAAAAGGCCCGTCCTTGTGTGATCTCTCTAGCTTGCGGAACTTCTGCTCAATTGGGTCCGTGGTGTATTGCTCCGGGTCGTAGACTCGGAGTGTTGAGAAGCTGCCCGTGTAAATACGTGGTTGGTTCTGCTGCTGCTGCTGAGCTTGAATCTGGTCCGAATGTGGCGAGTATGTTGGGATTATTGGTGGTGGGTATTTGAAATCGCTAAAGACAACGGGCATATCGTACTGTTGGAGGTCAATGAAGAGAATAAGCCCCGAGCCTGCGTGCTGCTTCTTATTGATCTGTTCAATCTTCTTTAATGTGATGGCATCCAACCAGTCCACTGCATTGATGTCACCGTTCTCGTGTTTCTTGATGAGCTTCTCCAAGTCGTTCATCTCGGACAGGGAGCCCGTCGTAGAAGGATCTCCTGGGCGACGAATTTTTAACTTCTGACGACCACGTTTCAATGTGGAATCTTCCTCGTTGAATATTTCAAGCTCTGTGGTGCCATAGATGGCCTCTTTCGAACCATCGTACTCCCATATCGTGATTTGCAACTTGGATTTCAGGGGAAGTTGGTTGACCTTGATGGGGAGCGCTAGCCATTGGTTCCATCTGCGCGAATTGCGGAAGGACGTGTACGAGGTCGTGACTGGCTGTGTGAGCAACTCATTGCGATGTGTGACATGGAGCGAAACAAAGAGGTCTGAAGTTGCTTTGTAATTGGAGAGTTTCCGTAGCGACGAGGGGTCCGTGATCTTGGTGGATTCCCTGAGGAGGTCGGTGGATCCTTCGAGCGAGGCTATCTTAACTTTAAATTGGACATTGACGTCTGCAGAGAGACAGAACGTCACGCTGCGCGAGCCCATCACGTGTGAGTGCTGTACTGCCAGGCTTTGCTGCTTTTGGCTCTTTCCCCTCCCAAACAAATAACCACTATCAATGAGAGGCATGGGGTTACCCGGGGAAGACTCCACTGATAAATCAACATCAACCCGACAAGCCCAAGAACTCTCATAATACAATATCCCCACGCAAAGAAACACTCCAGGATGGCTGACGAGTACAAATCGCTTGATTCTGAGTGGCCAACTTACCAATCTGATTTCAACATCCCAACTTTCAATTCTCTGGACATTCCAGCGTCCAATGCCCCATCTTCATCACCAACTGACCCGGTTATATACCTCTGTGGCAATTCTCTTGGCCTGATGCCAAAGCAAACACGCAAGTATATCAATGACGAGCTCGATGCTTGGTCCGCACGTGCTGTTGAGTCGCATTTCCGTCATCCAGGAGCCAATCCTACCGATGGGAAGACCAGCTGGGTTGACATCGATCTGCCATTGATGCCTTTGCTAGCTCCAGTCGTTGGTGCAAAAGAGGGCGAGGTGGCTGTCATGGGCTCATTAACAGCCAACTTAAACGCTCTCCTTACCGCATTCTACCAACCTAAGGGCAACAAGACCAAGATCCTGTTCGAGAAGGGCTCGTTCCCTTCTGACTTCTACTCCTTTTACAATCAGATCAAACTCAAGCAGGCCTACAACCACAACATCACTTCCATTGAAGACCATCTCATCCAGCTACAGCCTCGCGATGGTGAGACATATCTCCAAACAGAGGACATTCTCCAATCAATTGACGAGAACAAGGATCAGCTTGCGCTGGTGTTGCTGCCAGGTATCCAGTACTACACTGGCCAGCTCTTCGACATCGCTGCCATCACTGCGCACGCACATACCCATGGCATTCTCTGTGGCTGGGATCTCGCTCACGCTGCAGGGAATGTGCCACTCAAGCTGCACGACTGGGGCGTTGATTTTGCCACTTGGTGCTCATACAAGTATCTCAACGCTGGCCCAGGAGGCATTTCGGGAATCTTTGTCCATGAAAAGCACAATGATGCAGAGGGCGAATTTGCCCCTAGATTGGCTGGATGGTGGGGCAATGACTCCAAGAAGAGGTTCCAGATGTTGGAGAAGTTTGAGCCAATTGAAGGTGCCTTGGGTTATAGACAGTCAAACCCAAGTGTCATTGACGTTGTCTCGTTGAAATCCTCGCTGGACTTGATGAGAGAAAAGGGTGGAATTGAACAATTACGTGCCAAGTCTCTCAAGTTGACCGAATATCTGTGGAAGCTCCTCACTGCGTCCAAGTTCTACAGTCCAACCATCACCAACGTCACGGGAAATAAATTTGCCATTTTAACCCCAGAGGACCCAGCACAAAGGGGATCTCAGCTCTCCGTGCTATTCTTCCCGCGTACCTCTGGCACCAGCGAAGGAGTTATGGAGAAGATCAACACATACCTCAACCAACATGGTGTCATTTGCGATGAGAGAAGACCTGATGTCATCAGATTCGCACCTGTGCCTCTTTACAACTCTTTCGGTGATGTTTACCACGCGGTGAGAATCTTAGAGGAGGCTTTTGAGAGTCTAGGATAGAGGGATGTACAAGGACAGATCTTTGGTTTGGTGATGTGAATGCTGCTTTTCGTTTTCGTTTGCCTCAAAACAAGAAAATGTGTCAACGGAGGAGACCTTGGTCATTAGAGACATAAAAAAGACCACAGTCCAATAATGACAAGCGGTTCTTTCACCACACGGTATACATGACTTATATAGGCAATAAATAAAATGCTTGAATCCGCCAGCTCAAGGTATTCTCGGTGATGTCTCTGTAACCGGCAGCGTGCGTGACATCCTTGTTGCCAACAACGACTTCCACCAGGTAGACTTGCTGTTGAGGTACAAACCCGCAGGGCAGGGGAATGGAGATCTAAGCTTGAGGTACTGTCTTGGCCACTGCCTTCTCCATAAACTATGAGGAAAAGAAACCCAAAAGTGTGTGAAATTAGGGTGTTATTGTAGACCGAATCCATTTTCTATCTATACGGGTCAAAGAACTTCTGGATTCTCTTGTTCTTCTTGAAGACCCTCATGCCAAAAGTAGAACCTTTGCTCCAGTCACGAACGAGTCTGGCCTTGATGAACTTGACTTCATCGCGAAGGATCAACGGGTAGACACAGGCAAATGCAAAGAGGGAGTATGCAGCTCCGCCAATAAGATCGAGGCGGAAATGGTGGTCAAGGTAAATGGTGGCCCACCACTGGATGCAGACAAAGAGCAGTGCACCGCACCGGAGAAGCCTGGAGCGGGCATAATACAAGACAAAGAGACAGACTTGGAACGCCATTGCCGAGTGAAGCGATGGGAATGCGCCAAACACAATGGGAGACTTGTGAAATCCCTTGGAGTGGATGTGCGTGCCAAGTGCCGTGTCGACCCTCGTGAGTCCCGCAGCATATCCAGGCATGTCGTAGTCTGCAGCGGCCTCTGGGCCATACATGTGGATAAACCATGGTGGGGCATTGGGGAACGCGAGGTGTGTGAGGACTCCCATAACATTCTGCAACCCAAGGGCAAAGGAAAAGTTTCTGAGTGCGCCTTGTTGGTGGAAGATGTAGAGCCAGACCGCGGTGAGGATAGGGAATGTGATATGGGCTAGAACGTAAAAGAACCATGCCGTCAGATCCTTGGGTGTGGTTAGTGGTTGGGCAAACGTATCAGCGAGGTTAAGAATGGGCCAAATGAGGAAGAAGAGCGCAGGGATGATGTAAAGTTGGGTCGTCCTTGTGATTTTGTTGATGTCGATCGGGATGCTGTCGGGCAACGAGCATTCGGAGTCGCTTTGTCCAGAGACCGCCGTGTCAATGGAATCAGATGAGTTCGTGCGGGAAGCCCCCACGAACTTTGTCAGCTCAATTGGGCCATACTCCTCGTCTGTGGTGCTCTGCAGTTGGTCGACTAGGTTGTTGCACTTGAAGGCAAAAGCCTGAGTCAGCTTGTACCAACAAACACCGAACAAGGCAGCGGTTAGCAGCCAGAAAGGAAATGCCTTGGCTGAGAACACGAGCGCGTCCAGGTCGTAGAGCAAACGGACGGTGATGGGAGGACGCACATCGTTGGGTAGGATTCCTGCATTCTTGAATATTGCGAGCCATACAATCACGGGCAGAAAGTTCTTTATAAAGTTGAGAGGCAGTGTCAACAAGTTGCGCTCATTGAGGCCAGCCTTGTAGAGGGACACGACGAATCGGACGAGGAAGAGAACGGCGTTCTCCAAGGGCTTGATCATGCTCTTTTTGAGCTATTGTTTTTTGATAACGAAGGGCCAGTGACGGTCTGTTGTTTGCTGTGAGTGTGGATTCCCGGGCGTCTGGGATAATGATGGGAGATAATAGGGTTTCCAGTGGTATGCAGGGTTGTGTCGCGTGAGTAGTAGTGGACAAGGGTGCCTGGGCAATGAAATGAATCGAAAACTGAAACAAAACGACTATCAAGCAAGCAAAGAAGAGAAAGGCATTCAGATTCTTCAAATACTTCTTCCTAGGCAAAAAAAAACTCCCCCTTACAACGCAAGGAAGCTGGAAATTTACTTGTCATGATGTCATGTTGTGGTCCCTTGCTGTGAGAGAGAAAAAAAAAACCAGGGTCCCCCCGAACTTTGATCCTCGAGGGTGAATCCTAACACGGGAGACACCAGTTAGCTAGCACACATTTGCCTGTGATGTAGCACTGACCCAGGCTCTGTCTCTGCACATCACGTTAGGTTCGAGAGCCCTTTCGTGTGTTATTTTAGGGCTTTGGAGCTACGCACGTTTGAGGGCACTTAGCGCCGTAACCGGGCCAACAAGTGTCCAGAACTGAGACACCCGCGAAAAATTTGCCTTGTCAGCACTACAGTGAAAAGCAAAACGGTCGTGTGCCTGAGCCTGCACGGGCGTCGGGCCTCGGGCCTCGGCAGAACAAGTAAGAAAGAAATGATCCCATACCGAGTTTTGCGAAGACCGCACGGAGTTAAGGCCCTTGTTTGTGCCGGCAGCCGAGGGTAACTGGCGGTCACAGAGACATCAACAGCGCAGAAACGCTCGTGATTCGTGATTTGCTGGGGGGAAATTCAGGGCAACCAGAGCAACGTTTTTGCTCCCTAAAGCACAGGATTGCTTGGCCTACAGCACTGCCCGTAATGTCTTGGAGGTGATCGCCAGTGATTTTGAAAATTCAGATACGGTCCAAGATCCGGAATTCCCACAGTTGGAATACTTCACTATTCCCAATGATCAAGAATGTTAAACTTTAAGTGCCAATTGGTGTACAGGAAGCCTATCAACGGACAACTGAGGGGACTCGGGAGCCCAAAACATCACCAAGAAGCCCGAGGGATCTTTGCCGATTTCTTCAATCTTTCTTGCCCTTTCAGACCTGATCCAATTCCATGCTGCCACTCATTTGAGTCTCGACCTCTATGAAGCCATTTCTCACCTTAAGATGCCATCTCACAAAAACTCAAGTCTTTTGGTGTCTTTGCCTATCTGGTAAGGTAGTGAGATATAATCCAAACTGACACATTTAACCCTCGAGGTGCTTTTCTATGTTCAAACACAATCTTTTCGATGATATTCCTGTTTGCTATCGCCAAATCCAATCCTTGCGCGTTGAAAAACACCCTCCAGAGATCAATGAGGGCTTCAAGCCTGTTAATTTTAACCTATTGAAGCAGCTGAGGGTAAATTGTGACTTCATCTTTACGCGTGGGACACTCACACCTAAGAACTTGCAATGCAGGGAGCTCACCACTCTTAAGGTGTTACCTGTGAATGCTCAATATGAAAAGCCTGACTCTAAGGCATTGCACTGCCACTACCCTGCAAAGTCTCAAGTCTCTCTCTATAAAGAAAACGAAGAGAGAACCCTTCTCCGGAACGACAGGGAGGATCTGATAAAATGTTGAAGTATTGTTCCATAACACCAATGAGAGGATCACACTGCTTGACTGACAGACGACGTAGCTGCCACCGAATTTATACATATATATATATATAATTAATCATACGCACTAGCTGTAGTAGTACTAGTTACTAATTTATAATAATATTGACGTTTTCGGCGCGGCGGCCGACCCGATTGATCTGCGCACTCGACGTAAATTAATAATATTAATTATATTATTATATAATTAATATAATATATAATAAATTTTATATATAATATATATCTATATATAAATATTTAGAGCCGGCGCTAGTTATAGTGTGTACCTAGCTGCTAGCAATATCAATTATATTGATTTATAATATAACTTATAATATATTGTATCGAGTGGGAATGTACTGAGTGATAATAATCAGTGGCTGCTGCCGTATTATGCAAGGTGAGGTAAAAGACGGCCGTTGTGGATATAAAAAAAAAGAGGATGCTGCCTCCATGAACTATGTACTGACTTGTTAATTACGAGAAGCTATTAATATTGAACTAGTAAAGGACTACGAAACTCGTGCTTTAGTACAAATTACGTATTAATATACGTCGAATGAATTTGTTAACAATTATACGCAAAGCAGATCATATTGTGCCTGAAATGATCAGGTCCTCGTCTATTTACATCTACAAACTATGCCTATCACTATAGAGCTTTGCGGACTGCCATGAGGTAGTTCCCGGTATCCTCGCTTGGGCCATAAACCCATCCCTTCAAAGGCAGATACATGCACCCTTTGGAATCCACAACTTCTGCATTCTTGCCTTGGAACCATTGTCTCAGCTCCTTGGAGTCAATGTACTTCTCCCAAGTGTGTGTTCCTTTAGGCACAATTCCCAGGACATGCTCACCGATGAAGATGGTTGTGAAATAGGAGACAAAATCACGGTTGATGGTCGAGAGAAAGAGCCATCCGCCTGGCTTGAGCACCGACAGGGCTGAAGCGAGAACTGAAGACGGGTGGTCCACGTGCTCCAGCATTTCCATCATGGTGATAATGTCGTACTGGCCTTCCTCTTGCTCCAATGGCTTGAGCTCGTACTCGACTTTGTCTCTGATCAGAGGGTCCAAACCGGTGTGGTGTTTAGCCACCTCAATGACTTTAGGGGACAAATCCAGACCTTTCACACTGTCAATGTAGGGCAGTCTCGCCAGCGACTCAGTGAGGAGCCCACCACCGCAGCCAACGTCGAGTGCCTTCCAATGGACATCTTTTAGCAACTCACTTCTCTTGAGGTCCTGCTCTTTGAGGATCTCGTTAGCGATGGAGGAAGGCAGGAGGTCGAGGCTATAGCCTGGCACGTAGGGTTCATCTTCAGATGGGATCTCGCCGTTGAGTGGAATCGATCCTAGCAAGTGACCAGTTAAAAAGTCCATTCTGAGCAGGTTCATTTTGTGGAGGATTCTTTGAGGGCCGTTAGGGTCCCACCAACTGGCAGCGAGCGCGTTGAAATGGGTGAGCTCAGATTCTGAAGTTGAAGTAGAGCCTGCAGTGGAGTGTAGTCTGACACCCCGGCGGAGGACCCGCTGGAGAGCAGCTGTTGCTCTGAACATTGTCTATCTAAATTTCCGTTGGTTGAGAGTGAAGGGATGTTTTTTTTTCGAGCATATATCAAAACAAAAACTAGAGCCCCCCTCCATCTTGGTCAGTAGATTATCAAAACACCCAAAAAGAAGCAATGGTGCGTGTCCGGAGAGCCAACGCGGGCTCTAGAATGGCCTCTCTGTTGAGAGAAGAGGCTGCGCTGACGGGAATCACTGGCGACGAGGATATTGACCTGCTGTTTGCTGAGGAAGGCGAAGACGCGGCGTTTGAGGAGTCTGAACCAGACGAAGAAGAAGACGAAGGTTCCGGAGAAGAGGAAGGTACTGACGAGCAACGACAGGAGGAGAATGGAGACGAAGAGAGTGATCAGGATGGCTATGTCCAAGACGACGACATGTTCTCTGACTCGGAGGAGGAGTCTGAGGCTTCCGATTCAGATGAAGGCGAACGAGAGTTGCAACGACAGGAGCGTCAGCGCAAGAGGGAGTTGCAGAAGAAGCAAAGACAGCCACAGATCAAGAAACCCATCATGAAGAAGCCATCTGTGCCGAAAAAGAAGTATGTTGCCCCTGAGGCGGACACTTTGTTGTCTGCAACGCGTCGTGCATCCAGTCGGTCCGCAGTCATTCAAAGCAAATTTGCATTGGTGGAGAAGTTGAAAGAGGACGAGGCACGCCGTGCAACGCTGAAACCAGTGACGAAGGTTGAGTACCACGAGCCAACACAGGAGGAGAGACTCGCAGAAGCTCTCATCACGGAGGAGTACAATACATCAACGCTGAATAAGTACCAACAGCAGGAGGTTGAGAAGAAGCGCAGACAGAGAGAGTTGCAGTTGAGCAAGAGACGCAAACTGACCGATGTTGTGAGCTACATTTCAACGTCGAAACTGGTGGATTTGTCGGAAGAGGTTGAACTTGAGAAGTTTTACCTGAGAAGAGACCAGGTGAGGAAGAGAGAGCGCAGAGGAAGAAAATCGGATAAACAAAAAAAGGAGGAGGCTGAACAGAAGGCCGCAGAGGAGGAGAGAATACGGAAACTGGAAGAGCTCGAGAAGGGTATTGTCAATCCAGTCTTGGCCCACATCAATACTGACAAAGGGGAGACACAAGCCGCAGTTGAGATACCAGCCACGGAGGAGACGCCAGCCACGGAGGAGACACCAGCCGCAGTTGAGACACCAGTCAAGGAGGAGACACCAGCCGCAGTTGAGACACCAGTCAAGGAGGAGACACCAGCCGCAGTTGAGACACCAGTCAAGGAGGAGACACCAGAAGCAGTTGAGACACCAGCCAAGGAGGAGGCCCAAGTCAAAGAAGAGATCAAAATTGAGGGCGATGGCCCTGAGATTACAACAGAGACACATAATGACTCTGATGCTGAGATGGTTGATGCCCTGGAGGAGCCTTTGCCCGAGAACGAGACTGGTATGGAAATAGTGACTGTCGAAATCAGCACGGAGGAAGTGGTCGACGCTGATGGCGATGTTGTTGAACGCACAGACAAGATAGAACTTGTTGAAGAGACCCCCGATTCCGTTGAGATCAAAGAGGTTGAGGTCAAGGAGCAGCCGGAGCCTGATGGCTCCATTCAGAAAGAGTCATCTCCATCCAACTCTCTCACGTTCGACACACAAGTTGAATCGGCCCCAGAATCCATCGAGCCAACCGCAGAGCCAGCAACGCCCTTCTCTGGCGTCATTGGCCCGCAACAGAAGGTCTCCATCTCCCTCGTGCAGTTTGAAACTCCGCACAAACAGGCAGAGATCAAGGCATTCCTCCTTGGCCAGGGCTCAACACTTCCAGCGACTCGCCGTTTCAAGGACCTCGAGCCATACATCCACATCCACGCTCCATACGTCGATCCAGCGGCACAGAAACAACCTGGTGACCTCGATATTGATTTGGACATGGGTCTCGCGTTGCCTGACCTCACCGTTCTCGATAACCTGCCGGTATTTGGCGATTTCAACCGTGTCAAACAGGTTGCTGTCATTCCAGAGGCCACCAAGGACCAGAGCATCAACATTGTCACACCTGCGCCGACAGGGATCATCCTGCCCAACGGCAAGAAGAAACTGTGCCTCATCACAGGCAAGCCGGCACAGTACTTTGACCCAAGAACGGGCATGCCTTATTCCAGTGTCGAGAGTTACAAAGTGGTGCAGAAGATCCAGGACAGCGAGTGGCTGTGGGGAGACTTTCGTGGGGGTGGTTGCTACTTTGAGAAGTGCGAGGGTCAGAGACATGCCAAAGGTGTTCCTGAAGGGTTCAGTTAGACTCTGTTAATTACTTAAACAAAGCATGTTTGATACAAATCTGTAGTGGATGATGCAGTCTGTCTATTTGTTTCGATCTGGTGCTTACTCTTGGACATCCTTCTCATGAGCAGCGATGAGATCATCCTGGAACTTGTGCAGCACTTGCAACAGCTCCGGCACAACCTCCTTTTGAACAAGAGCCTTGGTCTCACCGAAAGAGAGGTACTCCAACTCGTACTCGTTCTCATCGTGGATAAACTCGCTGATTTTGACGCGGCCACTGACATCGTCGCTCTTGAGAGAAACGTCGACCACCATGTCGTAGATGCATATCACCTTGCCCTTTCTCTGTGACACGTTGCAATCACCGCTGACACTGACCGAGTCGATGGTGAAGCCCGCCGCGGAAAGCGAGGCGAGTTTGGTGGAGAGGTACTCTTTGGCCCATGGAAGGGTGTTCTTCTCGACCCAGTGCCAGTTGTTTGGATTGTTAACGACCATGCTGTGTACCCTGTGGAATCAGTTCGTGTGTGCCCAATGCCCAACTGTGCCAACAAGCCGACTTTGCAAAAATGAGGGCCCGACTGTCGTTTGGAAAGATCTGGAAAAAGAAGAGGAGGAGGAGTTACCCTGTCGTTTTGTTGCGATGCATTAAATTTGTGTGTCTCACCGTCAAACGGCTATTTGAAGGAGACTCCAGCCTTGGGATGGTAGATGGTGCGCTTCTGGTTCTCTAAAGTGCTCTAAATTGCCACATGATTTTCAGCATGCTCTTATGTTTACTGCTCGTTCCCACTTTTAGAGTACCCCCGCCCCCCCTTAAAAAAAAAAAAAAGAAGTTGCACGAATCAGCGACGATCTTCCATCCATCACAATGATCACATCACACATGATTAAGAATGATATGATCATTACAATAAAACTATAAAAAGTCATACATTCATACTCTAAGGCGTGCGCTCCTCAAATGGGTTGGCATCGGTGCTGCCCCGAAATGGACTTGAAATGCTGCTGGATGCCGGTACTCCAGGATCCACTCCCACGTCCAGAATGACGCTTTCATCATCCGTGTCATCCTCAATAATAAAAGGATCGTAGTCTTCGTCTTCCTCTTCAATGACCTCCTCCATCGCTGGCTTTCTCTTCTCAATCTTGACCGCTTTCACCACCCCCAGCTGGCTGACACCAACAGCCGTGCTAGGTATACCGTCCTTTGAGAGACTGTCTTTTGTCGGTCTACCTTCTCCTGGTGACACACTAATGAGCTTTGGTTTCGCCCTGATCGCTGTCGTTGTGAGACTCTGGTTGACGATACTCGCACGAGAGAACCTGTCTCCAACGAGATCCGTGTCAAACGTGGAAACCGAGTCCCTGACGTCGATATTGCTTGTGCGTGCGGTGGAGCCGGTGCCAATGGTGACACCAGGGATGTATGCAATGGGGATGATGTTCGAGGCTCTGGTGAAGATAGTGGCAAATGAGGATCTCGAAGAAGGCTTGTCCATTAGAGAATCCTGCGGCAGGTTGTGATGGAAGGTCATATCGACATCGTCGCCGAGGTCGTAGTAAGTGTTGCCACGCTGGACCTTGTTGAACGCCAGTTTCTTTTTGAAGTAGAAGCGATAGAAAGCCCAGAAGGCAACGGCAATGACCACGACGGCGGCGACAACACCGCCCGCGACGCCGCCCACATTGGTTTCACTGCCACTGCCGCCAACCTGGCTTACTTCATCTCGGCAATGGGTCTGCGGGCACGAGGCACACGTCTGGACTGTCTGAAAGCACTTCTTGCCCTTGGGGCACACTGGGCACACAGGTACCTCTTCACAGACCACGCAGCCGTTGGGGCTCGTCTGCTGGGCAGGTGGTGTTAGCGGGAGCGTGGATGTACTCTGGGTCTGACTCATAATTAGGCCCGTACCCTTTGTTGAGTACAATAAGCTGAACTGGACACGGACAATTTTGAGAAGGCGCAGGTACAGATTTCCCCCAAAAAGGCCAAAAGGCCCAAAAACAGAAATCGCGATCGGGTTCCGCGAAGCAAAGTCTAGAACGTTATCACTGAGGGGTTAGGGAGCCCTGAGGGCTGGGCGTAGGACCGCTTATTAGTTCCATTTCTTGCTTAAGGGATGAGCAGGAGGCAAGACACCAGCGCGCAGTTTCAGCAGCGATACAATGGCCCCTTTGACTCCACTTCCCAGCTCGATCCCTGAGTTTCTCGCTCCGCACAACCCTCATTTGCTCACGTCCAAACCTTTTGTCACCTTGACCTATGCGCAATCGTTGGACTCCAAAATAGCGTCGGGCCCTGGCCAGCGGACTGCCATTTCGCATCTTGAGACGAAGACGATGACGCATTACATCAGATCACTCCACGATGCCATACTTATTGGGTCAGGAACGCTTCTTGCAGACGATCCGGGCCTGAATTGCCGGTTTATGGAGCGCATCGAGGGAGGGAAGGTTGTGCCTGATGTGCGACTTGCCGGCGACGAGATTCGCACGCCGCAACCAATCGTGCTTGACCCTTGGATGAAGTGGAATTACAGAGGGAGCAAACTGGAGGAGCTCTATCTGAAGGGAGAAGGGAAGGCTCCCTGGGTGATTGTGAACGATCTGGTGATCAATGCGGACAAGAAGACTTACATTGAGAGGAATGGGGGCAGGGTCCTGGCGATGAAGACGCATGACAAGTGGATTTCATGGGACGAGCTGCTGCATACGCTGAAAGGCGAGTGCATTGACTCGCTGATGGTTGAGGGCGGTGCCAATGTGATCAACCAGTTGCTGATGCGCGAGGACTTGGTTGACTCTCTGATCGTCACCATTGGATCGACTTTCCTGGGAGCCCACGGCGTTGACGTGTCACCGCCAGCCGGTGTCCAGCTGCGCAACGTTTCCTGGTGGCACGGCACCACCGACGCCGTTATGGCCGCCAATCTACGGTCACCGAGACAGTAATGTACACACTTTTGTTTATTCGCACCACATGGCCACTCTTTTACAAGCAGATTCTATAACTGGCATAACGACCAGAAGTTTCACTTCTTCTGATGATCTTCACCACTTGGCCCCTCTTGAGACCGAAGTATTTCGCCACCGGGTCCTCGCGCTGGATACGTGGCAGCTGGGACTCTTTCAATCTGTAACGCTCAAGCAGCAGCTTCTTCTCCTCGCTGTTCAGCAAAATGTGCTTTGGCACAAGCTCGTGCTGTGTGATGTTGACAATGAGGTCGTTTTCCTGAAAGGTCTCAATGACAGCCGGTGCCACGGTTGGAATCAACTTGGTAGCAGAGGAAGTGATACCGTTCTGATAGATGAAGATACCAGTGCTGAAGTTTTTCTCAGAGATGTGAATGACAAAGTTCTTCATCGTCTTGATACCAACCGACGCCTCGTCACAAAACTCGACCCAGAGGGTACCGAGCTCCGGGAACTTGGCAGCGGCGTCCGTATCTGGGTTGGCCTGGAAAGACATCAGTTTTCTCTGTGGACGGCCCATGGAGTCGCATACACGCGATCTGAAGTCTTCAAGGGACAGCTCCAGCTCCTGCTGGGCAATGTAGTAGCCTCTGTCGCGCACCATCTCCTTGACGGTACGGAATGCACGCCACAAACGGGACACGGCTCTCTCGTTCTCTTGATCCATGGTGATGCTATGTGAGGTGGGATGTAAGGGGCGGAGGTTGGGTTTTGATGGTTCCACAGAATGTGTTTCCCGCCGTGGCTTTGTTTTGAGATTCAGAAAATTTTTTGAGTTTCGAGTACACAGATGACTAAAGAATTATGTAATGTTTTTTTTCGGCCGAATTCACAATTCGATACACCTTTGAAGCCAAAAAAAAAACTACTAGTCATGAACAACCTTTAAATATTCACTATTTACCTTTCTTTTCATCCCTGACGTTATATCAAATCGCTTTTGAGCCTATAAGTCAGAGGAAGCTTCTTACCAGCACCTTTCCAGACCTTGAATCTGACAGTGGTCAACGAGTGGTCATTGTCAATCACCTTGCCATTCACCAACAACTCCAAAAATTTCTCCGTATTTTCGAGAGAATACTTCTCTCTAATCGCCTGCTTTTCCTCCTCAGTTTTCAAATCCTTGCTCTCCCTCTCAATCAAAGAATTGATATCCAATTTAGTATAGAGATGGTACAACAAATCAGACATTCTCGTGGTTGGTCTGACGTTGGTTCTGTAAACGTCCGGCGTAGCAGGTATCTGACCAGCAGCACCGTTACCGTTACTGTTGGTGATGGCACTATCAGTGGCATCATACATCGAGCTCTTATTTGTAGCATCGTTGAACAAAGCAGACCTCAGTTGCGCGGGCGAAACTGGCTCCTCGTCATTGGACATGCTCTCATCATTCAAACTAACCACACTGTTGGAATGTGTCGAAGTTTCGATGCGTCTTGGGGTGGACTGCCCGGAGGATGGCGCCGATAAACGAGGGGGAGTGGTGAGCGTGACAGGACGTGGAATGTAGTTAACATTGTCTGATGTCGGGTATGGGACTCGTTGCAACATTTCAACAGTGGGAGAAGGGGTGCTTGAGGCTCGTCTCGCCACTATCGAGGCCCGTCTAGGGTCATTGATCTCCAAGTTCTTCAAGTTGAGGTGCAGCTGTGGTGGGGGCTGGATAGGTGGTTTGCCAAGGGTCGCTTGACCAGGCGCCTCAGGAGACACACGCGATGGTACACTGTCAGTTAGCTGGATAATATCAGGGGCATTAGAGTCCTTCTCTTTAGTCAACTCAACCAGGAACGGCTGAGGCTCCTGTCTTATCCTATGGGCGCCCTTTAGGAGGAATTGACCCATCCAAAGTGGGAGTTTCTGTTCGAGGGCCGCAAGATCGGCACAATTGTCTGTGAGGATATGCGTAAGGTCCTCTGAGTAAATCTCAGTGTCACCAATAAAGATGAAGAACTGGATCTGTTGTTTCTCCTCCGTGGAAAGCGACACGTAGTGTGTTGTGACAGGATCGCTGCTTGGATTGATAAGCGAAACGTCTGTGCTGGAGATCTTTTCGTATGCGTGATTGATTTCACGGACAAGCTCAGAGACTGTGCCAGGGACAACCACTGCGACAGAAGGTTCCGATATAGCACCGGTTGCCGTCTCGGCATCAGCTTCGTCAGTCTTGCTGAGAGGAGTAGAGGTATTGGAACTGGTTCTGCCAAGTTTGGCCCAGAAAGATTTCCTCTCCTTGGTGGCTGGAGAGTCAATTGTAGGCGACGGGGCTGGATCCAACTTGGTCTTCACCTTGAGCTTTGGCTTTGCTTCTCGTCTTTCCACCTCCTGCCTAGCCTTCTCGGCAGCCTGCGCGTCTCTGATTTCCTTCCTCAACTTCCGTTGCTGCTCGTCCTTATTCTGCTCAAACTTTGTAAAGTCAGCAAAGAGAGACTTGAGGAAAATCCGTGGCAAGGAGGCCAACTGTCCTCTTGTTGGTGTGAAATCTTTTGACTCAGAAGCTCTCTCAGGGAATTGCAAGTCCTGATGGGCAAGCTCATCCAGGTAGACTTCGCCATCGTGTAACTTATTTTCTCTAATGTCCACAACCAGTTGACCAGCCTGGATACAGACAGTGCACCACTCGCTCGTCACTTGGAAAGTCTCAAATTGTTTACCGAGGGAGTCAAAGTCTTGGCCTGGCTCGAGCAAGAAGTGCTCCTTGACTGTGAGGGTCAGGAGATCCCACAGTTGGACCTCGTTGGAGGTTGACAAAGTGAGCACGTTCCGCTTTCCTGAGAGGAACTTGGCACGAATGAGAGCCGGGTGGCCAATGATTGGTGCTGGTGGAAGACTTAGCGGCGTATGAAGGTCCTCGTCGACGACCGATTCGAAGTAGAAAATGGTGGAGGAGCTTTGAGTGGAATAGTGAATACCCTTTTCTGACACCGATAGTGCCAAGATACCAGCCTTAGCCTTGTGGATTAGCTGTGGTACAGTGTCAGATGCCGAATTGGGTATCTTCCAAATGCTACCTTCAGAGCCACCAATGTACAGTTCAGTCTGGTCAATGCACCAAATGGATTCTTCAAGTTCGTAACGGGCAATGATTTCCTTGGTTTCGAGGGAGAGAGCCATGAGTGCCTTATCAGAACCACCAGAGATGAGCTCATTCTCAGTGAAGCGTATACACTTCACCACGTCCTGATGAAGCTTTATAGAGGCCTGTGTTTGCAATGTGAGACCGTTGAAGAGGGTGACAGTGCCCTTCCAGTCACCGACAGCGACTGTTGTGCCATGAGAGGCAATGGCATAGAGGGACAGACCTTCCCATTGACCGCGCTGCACCCATTCGTACCTGCCCTCAGTCTTCGACACAAGCTCCCACTTCTTGAGACAGCCATCCAGACCGGCAGAGAAGACTGTGTTAGGGATCGCCGGGGTCACGGCGATGGCCTTGACGTAGTCAGAGTGGGAGCCTATGCGGCCGTGCTGGCCAGTGATTGAATTCCAAAACTTGACGGAATGGTCCGAAGAGGCAGACACGACAAGCTCTTCAGCACCAATGCCATTGTCTATGTCCTCCTTCGTATGGAGCAACGCGATGGCATTTACCCAATCGGAGTGGAGTTGGATGTGTGAGTTGGCCGCGTGATCCGCAATGGAGCCGCCCCTCGAGCACGAGAAGCGGCCCACGAGCCCCGTGCAAGGCAAGATATGTCCATACACGTCGTTGGCTGGCACAGGCGGCGCCAAAGAGAAGCGCAGCCGTGCGGAGTTGTGGTCCATTGAGTTCAGTCGGGGAAGTGGTGTCTCTTTTCTGACGGGTATAATTAAAAAAGTGTGGAGGGGAAGCCGAACAAAGAAAGAGCAGATCTTTTACTTTTTTTTGGTGTGATAAAAGAGACGGGGCGTATTTTTTTTTTTTGTCCTTCAAAAACAAAGAGATAAAAACACTCATCGGAGAAGCGCATTTTGAGGAGAATAATGAAGGAACTGTCTGCAAATGAGAAGCAGACTGCAGCACAGTTGAAGGCCAAAATGTGGCACCTGATCTCGCAAATGGTCGAAGAGTCGTCCAATGTGCCGGCGACTCCGCAGTTCGTCGCGGCGTTGGTCGAGCTGACGTATTCCCAAACATTGCAACTGGGCGACGATCTCGAGTTGTTTTCCCGACACGCGGGCCGTACAGTTGTCAAGCCGGAGGACATGCTCATGGCTGCCAGAAGGAACAACGATCTGAAGGAGGTGCTCGAGGACTATTTGGGTGGCTTGCAAAGGAAAAAACGTTAGGGACCTGTGTCACTGAGAGAACAGCGATGTCACTGAGAGAACAGCGATGTCGACCACATGAAGCAGTGCATAGGACACACGCTGAGCCAGATACTGAACAGGAACTCAGGGTAATGGCACTTACGGAACCTTCACCCTATTTTGCTGGGTGCATCAGTGTTTCGTTGTGGCACCCTTGCATCAAAGACGAGGTATACACAACGAACTGAACTTTGAGAAATCAAGATACGGAGACTCTCTACTCAAGCAAAACTTCTCGTAGACTTATTAGACCTCCTATACCCTCTTCATCGCAGAGTTCAGCGTATTCTTCTGGTATTACATAATACACCGAAACACAATGCTTACCGTATCAGGGAAACGTAGACGTGTGTTACCCGGCTCTTCAGCCCGAGTGTGTTGGAAAAAAGCTGTGGAAAATTCCAACCATATGGCAGCAGAGAAACGCTGAGACATCCAACAGAAGCCGAAACAGCCATGTTCACTGCCTTCGCCAGGGTGTTTACCCGTGCGCAGTCTACCTCGACAAAGGTCGCCAACCCTGTGCTCCAGGCGAGACGCATAATCCCACTCCACAACACTTTTTATGCCCCAAACGCCCAGCATGAACACAACCTACAAACCCTCCGCACACTCATTAACAAGCACATCGCGCTCCCAACGGTGTCGTACGCTCAGGGCAAGTGGCTCACTCTGCAGCAGTACGAGCCAGTCGGTGGTGGTGAGAGACTGAAGCCATCTCAGCACAAGGAGCTCGTCAAGTCCTTGAACAGATTGAACTCCATCGACCCACAGCTAATGCCTAGGGAGGTGGAAGAGATCCTCACCAGATACTCCAGATCCTCCTCTGCCACTGAGGGCTCCAAGAAGCTCCAAGGGCTCGACCAGTGGGGCAGATCGAGAACCGTCGGTGGTAGAAAGTCCTCCAGCGCAGTGGTGTACCTCGTCAAGGGCACCGGTGAGTTCCTCGTCAACGGCAAGACCATCAACCAGGCGTTTCCGCAACTGTCACACCGTCTGGAGCTCCTTCACCCCTTGAAAGTGGTTGAGGCCGAAGGTGAGTACAATGTCTTTGCCAAGGTCACCGGTGGTGGTCCAACGGGTCAAGTCGGTGCCATTGTCAACGCCCTGGGTAAAGGCCTTGTGGTCCACAACCCATTGCTCAAGGGAAGACTTTACAAGGCTGGTGTCATGACCAGAGACCACAGACGCGTCGAGAGAAAGAAGCCTGGCAGAGTCAAAGCTAGAAAGAGTCCAACCTGGGTCAAGCGTTAGAAGTTATTCAATTTCTCTATATCCTGTATATATATACTACACACTTCAAGGAGCAGCACTTGTAAGCAAACTGAAGGTCTGTGGTTCATCTGTCCAATGGCTCTTTAGCTTAGATCTGGTAGGGCCACTTCAACAAACAAAAAAGCGAAAAGGCATCTTGACAACGCTTTTGTCACAGCCGCCAAAAAAAAAAACAAAAAAAAAACTGCCGGGTTCACGCAATGTTCAAAGGCTGGAAGTCTCGCATCCATTCCAAGTACAGCTATTCATCAACAGCATCGGCTACTTCGGGCTTCTGGTCGCTATACCAGGGCCGCTCGCGGTCAAACCAGGCCCTGAAAGTGACTGTTCATATCTTTGACAAGAAGAAATTCGAGGCGCAACTTTCGCACAATGGCCTGAACAAGAAGCATACCTTGAACGAGATCTACGACTTCCTGCGCACATCGCTCGCAAACCTCACAAAACTCAAGCACCCGCTTTTCCTCAACATCCTCGAACCTTTTGAAGAAAGCTCCTCTAAAATCACCGTTGTGTCCGAGGCCGTGCTGGGAACGCTGACAGACCTTCGCGAGATCGATCTGTCTCCACTGGAGACCCTCAAGGGCCTGCTACAACTCACCAAGGCCCTCCATTTTCTTAACGCGGACGCACAGTCGCTCCACCTTAACCTCACGCCAACATCGGTCTTCCTCACTCCGACCCACGATTGGAAACTCTCAGGCCTGGGATTCCTCACCAAAATTGACTTCGAAACCGAGACCTCATACGAGACAAAGATGTGGGATCCACGTATGCCGGGTTTCGTGGTGCAGGACTTTGACTTTATGGCTCCAGAGGTGGCCATTGACGGCAAGATTTGTCAAAATACTGACGTCTTTTCGTTGGCTGCACTGGTCTACTACGTGTACAATGGGGAGCCCATCATGTCGTGCTCGAGTTCAAGCAATTATTACAAAGAGGAGTTCAACAAGATGCAATCGAGGCTCCGCAACCCTCCCCTGTTCCTCAAAAAAATTCCTTCAACCTTCCACCAATTGCTTGTTCAAATGCTGGAGAGACAGCCATTGACCAGACTTGGAGGTGTCAACCAACTCTTGAACTCCCCAGTGTTCCAGGATGGTGAGCTGCGTGTGCTTATCTACCTAGACGAGGAGTTCCTAGTGGTGCCTCCAGAGCAGAAGTTGGCGTTCTTGAAGAACCAACTGACCCCGTTGCTTCCTACGCTGCCAAAAGAGATCATGGTGAACAAGATCTTACACTTGTTCGTCGAAATGATGTCGGACAAGCAGCATTTACCTATCCTCCCAACGGTCTACGAGATTATCTTCTTCATCGGCACCCAATTGTCACACTTGACCTTTTACGATCTGGTGATGTCCAAAGTCTATGCCAATATTGCATTGATCCTGTCCTCCCCGGAGCTTACTCTCGTCATCCTGTCTCACCTTGAGCAGATCCAAAAGATGACCACCACAAATGAGGATGAGTTTGTCAAGTTTGTCAAGAAGGTGGTCACCAAGACTCTGGATCTCCCACCCCAATCCACCACTGCCAACCCAACCCTCGCCCAATCATCAACGCAAGTCACACTGGCCACTTTGAACTTGACACCTGTTTTGATGGAAGTTCTTGACTTCCCATTTATTAAGAACACCATCTTCCCTAAGTTGACTCACCTATTCACTACTACCACCTCGTTGGCTTTGAAATTGGGCACTGTGGCTGCCCTCCGCGATTTGACACTTCACTCCACAAAGGGCATGGATAAATTTATGATCAAGGACAGTGTCCTTCCACTGTTGAAGGCGATGAGGGCGAGGGATACCTCCATCGTCCTCTCGGTTCTTTCCTTACTTGATGCCATGGTGTCTTCAGGAAAGTTGAGCGTTGGTTCAGCACAGAATTCTTCTGGAGGTGCTTCTGGAAACAGCACTGATGTCATTGTAAAAGAGATTATTCCTCTTCTCTGGGACTTGTCCATGACGGAGACCTTAGACGCTGACCAATACAGCGAGTTTGTGCGAGTCATCTCTACTGTTGGTGGCTCTGTCATGAGAGCTAGACTGACCACGATTGGTGGTGATGCGAGTATTGTCGGTAACCCACCAGCGAAATCCACTCTCCAATCGATCACAAGACCAACAGTCAAATCCCCAGTACCATCAAACCCACCAGGTGCAGCTCCATCAATCTCCAGTTCATTCACCCAACCGGCTATGCAACTCGAACCACAGGTCATCAAGCCGAAGATCACTCCTCTGTCGTTGACTCCAACTGCACGCAACCCAGCAATTTCGCAGCAAAACACTGATACTGGTTTCAGAGGAACCAATAGGTTATTGAACAACTCACTGAAGAACGTTGCCTACGACGACGATTTTGACGGCTGGGTTGGTGCAGAACCTGCAGTAGCCACACCAAAACCGACAGCGCCAGTCAAAGACTTTTCTAACGTCAACTCCACTACCTTGCAACCAACGCAGAGATCTACACTGCCAATCCTTCAACCAATCCAGAGATCAGTGACACCAAACACAAACACGTTCTCTACCGATTCCCTATCGAATTCATTACACAATGCATCCAACAGTGGTATCGACTGGACCACAGAATCATACAAGGCCCAGAATGTCAAGTTGCCTCCTGGATTTGGCGACTCGCTGATTGCATCCAAGCAGAAACCAGCGGGAACATCAAATTACATCAATGACTGGAGCAACGGAGACAGTTTGATATAGATCCATTGAAGGGATGGAATCAGTTACGTTCAAAAAATTATTGAGCATGGTATAGATCTAATTTTATCTCACTCGGAATGCATCAACCAGCAACTTGAAGTGCTCAATCTCCATCTCTGCCAACTCTCCTTCACATGTCTGCAAATAGGATGAGATGTAACTGTAGTTTAGCAATAGGAAAGCCTCAACTTTGCTTCCCCTGAGGTTCTTACTCAGTTTTGTCATGATGGACTCAAATTCAGATCGGAGTCTAATGATGGAATTGAAAAGTGGCTCCTGTTTGGACTCAATGAGGATCTCATTGGAGTTACTGAGTTTGAGGAAGCCATAAAGGAGGTTTGTGAATTGAATTGTCAGCGAATGTGGATTCATTGAGTTTGTCTCTGAAATGGATGATGACTTCAACGAAGCCCTTTTCAAGTTTTCACAGTTCAAGTCAATGAGTTTCTGAAAGTTTGGCCACAAGGTGATTAGCTGAAGATTGAGGTAGTTCTCGAGCATCGGGATCTTTCTCTTTTGTAGCTCAAAGATAATTCCCTGTGACAATCTGATGAGGATCAGCACTCCGAAAATGTCAAACGTCTGGGATATGAGTGTCTTGGTGTATTGAACACCAACGGCGTATGTTGGCTGGAAAATCTCATCAAAGGAAGAATTGACTATGTCCATCTGCGTGATCTGGAAGAACTCGTTGATGAAGAGGTACTCGACGGAGCCATTGTCCACCAGAGCGAGGTTGAACGAGCGGAACCCAACTTCCATGTGGAACATGAGTGGGTTGTGTTCGGCAATCTGGGCAAGAAGCACAGTTGGATCCTGTGCGCTGATGATCTGAAACCGTTTACCAACGTTGTAATCCAAGTGTGTCGAGGCCTTGGTGAAGAATGAGGCCTGTTGGCCCCCAATGAGATAGTTCTGATCAAACACATGGGTTTTCAACTTCTCGAGGCTCTGTAGGTATCTGAGGAAATGGCTGCGGTAGTACCATCTCATGGTATAGATGTACGCACTGAAGAGGTCATTGAATAGTTCTGGAGCGTGCTTGGCGAGGAATGGACAAATATCTTTCACCTCCATCAGTTCCTGTTGGATAACCTGCGACCCGGTGCCCACCACTCTGAGCTTCTTGATCATGGAGACAAGGTAGTTTCTGATACGCTCGACAGCCTTGAGAACAAGAAGCTCCAATAGATGTTTGAGATGGTCGACGGACTTCATCCTTGGGGTGTCATACTTGTCATAAATGAGCTGCTTGTCTGTCAGGAACTGCAGATTCTCGACCCACAACGGATCGATCTTGCCATTATATATCCCCTTAATGACATCTGGTGGGATAACCAGGTCATTGACCACTGGAGTGTACTTGGCCTCGAGGTCTTGTCTCTTTCCCAGGTCCTTTGTGAGCTCTGTTGATCTTGTCTTAAGGTTCTGGAGTTCCGAGCTCAGGTCCATCAAACCTTTATCAAGAGAGGCCAGGTATTCTTCGAGAGGGCCCAGGAGGGACTCAAATTGGGATATAGTGTTCTCGAACTCCTTCAATTGAGCTTCCTCTTTCTTCGCAGCGACGTGATTGATGGAATGCTGTGTCACTAGATAGCGGAGTTCCTCGAGGTTGTGCTCTTTCGAGAGGGGAAGCTCTGAGGCCTCAAGGTTCAGGGGCATTTGTGGTGTGGGTATGTCTTCATCTGAGTGCAGAATGGACTTGAGGATGTCTAGGGACATGAGCGGGAGTGGACAATGGACGAGTCTGGTTTCTCTGCCGTTTAGCGGACTGGCTTGCCTTTGGTGTGAATAAACGTAAATACCAGAAAAACTAAGGGTTACCCGGAGAGACTTAACATGAATGTGCCCCCGCAGCCCCGGAACAAAGACAGAGAAAAGGTAACGTGTCACTACTACAAAGCCAATTCAGCTTAGTCACCTTGCGAATATTCATACCAGTGTCAAGCATTAGTGTCTGTCTATATCGTTGCTATTCTGGACAGTAGAGCACACATCTGCAGATAAGAGCCGACACCCTCCAGAACACGCATGTGTGTGATACCAATCTCTTTCATGATCTCGAGACGCTGAGGCTCCGGGATCTCCTCAAGTCCCCTGGTGACTTTGAAGCTAGTGGACACAATGTCTGTGGCGGAGTAGCCCTTGTTCCACAGTTCCTTGAGGTATGCGATGGCGGCGTCGAGGTCGTTCTTGCCCGTGACGCTCAGAATCATCTTCTTGATGACGAGTGGATGCGGGCTGTCGACGATGCGGAAGACGTTCTCGCCATTGACGAATCCAAACCCGGCAACGGTGCTCTGCAGGTTGTTCAGCGCCTGTCTCATGTCGCCTTCGGCACTGAAGACCAGCGCTTCGAGGCCATCGTTGGAGTACTTCACATTCTCGAGCTCAATCACTTCGAGCAGTCTCTGGAGCACCTCCTCGTCTTGCAGTTTGGTGTATCGAAGCACGGCACAACGGGACTGCAGTGGCTCAATGATCTTGTTGGACTGATTGCAGGCAAAGGCGAAACGCGTCGTGTTTGAATAGATCTCCATTGTTCTTCTGAGTGCCTGCTGGGCGCCAGGGGTCATCGAGTCTGCCTCGTCGAGGATGATGATCTTGTGTCTTCTTGGGGGCAATTGCACCTTCTTCTGCGCAAATTGCTTGATCTTGGAGCGAACAACGTCGATACCACGGTCATCGGAGGCGTTCAGCTCCAGAGTGGCATCTGCATAGGACTTTCCCAACAGCTCACGCGCCAAACAGTGTATCGATGTTGTCTTACCGATACCTGGCAGACCAGAGATGATCATGTGTGGCATGTTGCCGTCCTTGGCGATCATTTTGAGACGGTCAATGGTCTCCTTGTTGCCGGTGACGTCTTTCAGCTCAAGTGGACGGTACTTCTCGACCCATGGCAGTTCGAGCTTGAGTGCGTTGCTCATTGTTGTCGTGACTGGCTATGGCTATGGCTATGGCTATGGCTCTTTTGGCCTTCTGACACGAAAAGCCTTCAAAATTTTGTCGCGTTTGGCCGTGTTCGCGAAATGTTGAAAATATGTGTTTTACGAGGCTTAGATACAAGCAATTAAACGTGATTGGTCCCGAGCGCCGACGGACAAGCTTGCTCGCTACTTAGTTCGCTCATGGTTCCAACACAGGGTCTTGGCTAGGAGCTCTTGAGCGTTGTTCCGAAAACCGAACCCAAAGAGGGGCTCCCTTTTAAGCCCGAAGCCCATTGTGCCAATGTCCGCCAACGGTTTATGCTGGTCAATGTTCGGCCGCGACGGTTTTTCGATGTCAAAGTTCGGCCGAATAGCGCCGCAACGCCGCATTCTTGAATCTGGTCCCTCGATAGCGATGCCCAAACTTATGCACGGAAATAATATTCGGTTTTACTCGCTAAACGAAGATGGCAGTGCTGTGGACTATTTAAGAACACGGTGCTCCTTCAATTGGTGATACCTACTGCTCCATCTTCCCGATAAGCAGCAGTATAATGTCCATGTTTCTCAGAGGCAGAACCAACCGGGTGGTCAATGTGCCACCAGACCAACATTTGGCAGAAGTTGATGAAGACATCAACGGGACCCCAAACGAGGAGGAAGCCTACCAGGGAGTCGAGGATGAGCAGATCACCGAGATCGCGCGCAAACACACCAACAACTCGTTGGCAGCGGAGGTCATCAGCCTGTCGCGGGACAGCAGTGCCCCCGGCGTCAACCCGATCAACAACGCAGACATGGACCCACGTTTGGACCCAAACTCGCCCGAGTTCAACGGGACTTACTGGATCAAGAACTTCAAGTCCCTGATGGACGCAGACCCGGACCATTTCAAGTCGTATTCGCTTGGCGTCGCTTTCAAAGACCTCCGTGCCATTGGCGATGTCTCCGATGCCGACTACCAGTCCACAGTGCTCAATGCCCCGCTCAAGCTTGCCACGCAGGCAGCCAACCTGCTCTTCCAATCGAAGGAGGCAAAACAGAGTCGCAAGTTTGACATCCTCAAGTCGATGGACGCACTGGTCAACCCCGGTGAGGTGTGTGTCGTGCTGGGGAGACCCGGTTCTGGTTGCTCAACGTTGTTGAAGACCATGGCTGCCAACACGCATGGTTTCGACATTGCACAGGAGTCCGTCATCTCGTATTCGGGTCTCAGCCAGAAGGACATTAGAAACAACTACAGGGGAGAAGTCATTTACAGTGCCGAGTCTGACATCCATTTCCCACATTTGACCGTGTGGCAGACGTTGTCGCTGGTGGCCAAGTTCAGAACACCACAGAACAGAATCCCTGGTGTCTCGAGAAAGGACTTCTCCGACTCTTTGACTGAAGTGTACATGGCTATCTACGGCCTGTCACATACCAAGGATACAAAAGTGGGTAACGAGCTCGTCAGAGGTGTCTCTGGTGGAGAGAGAAAGAGAGTCTCCATCGCCGAGGTTTCGCTTTCCGGCGCCAGAGTGCAATGTTGGGACAATGCCACCAGAGGTTTGGATGCGGCCACTGCGTTGGAGTTCATCAGGGCCTTGCGAACCTCTGCTGATGTTCTAGACACAACTGCGTTGATCGCCATTTACCAATGCTCCCAGGATGCGTACGACCTCTTTGACAAAGTTTCCGTGCTATACGAAGGCCATCAGATTTACTTTGGCCCTGCGAAGGAGGCTAAGAACTTCTTTGTCCGAATGGGATATGAGTGTCCAGCCAGACAAACCACGGCCGATTTCCTCACCTCAATCACTTCCTCGGAGGAGAGAATCCCCCAGAAGGGCTGCGAGAACAAGGTTCCAAAGACCCCCGCCGAGTTTGAGGTCTACTGGAAGTCCTCGTCGGAATATGCCCAATTGATCAAGGACATTGATGCCAGATTGGCCCTGAACGAGAAGGAGAACGCTAGGGACTACATCAAGTCAGCCCATAATGCCAAACAATCCAACAATTTGTCCCCTTCTTCTCCATACACTGTCTCCTACTGGATGCAGACCAGATATCTCGTCACCAGAGAGTTCCAGCGTATCAGGAACGACATGGGCACAAACGTGTTTGAGACGGCAGCCAACTCACTAATGGCACTGATTTTGTCCTCCATTTTCTACAACCTGCAGCCGCAAACCAACTCATTCCGTCAACGTTCCGCCTCCTTGTTCTTCGCGTTGTTCTTTAACGGATTCCAGTCATTCCTTGAAATCATGTCCTTGTTCGAAGCGAGACCTATAGTGGAGAAGCACAAGCAGTTTGCACTCTACCACCCATCTGCTGCCGAACTAGCTTCGATCATCTCCCTTGTGCCGCAGAAACTCACCATCTCACTGTTCTTCAACCTTGTTTACTACTTTATGGTTCACTACAGAAGAACACCGGGGGCATTCTTCTTTTACTTGCTCGTCAACGTGGTCGCCACTTTCTCCATGTCCCACTTCTTCCGTCTCATTGGTTCCGCTTCTTCCACCCTACCAGGTGCAATGGTTCCTGCGAACTTGGGTCTTCTTGCTCTGACAATGTTCTCCGGATTCACTCTGCCAACTCCATACATGCTCGGATGGTCCCGTTGGATCAACTATTTGAACCCATTGGGATACGCCTTTGAAGCACTGATGGGATCCGAATACGGCGGACAGACTTACGAGTGTTCCAATTTCATTCCAGCACCGCCTTCCCAACTCCCGTTCAACGTGACAGAGAACCCTGATTCTTTTGTTTGCGATGCTGTCTCTTCTGTTCCTGGCTCCACCACCGTTGACGGCACTGCTTTCATCAGGTCTGCCTTTGATTACCACCCTAGTCATAAGTGGAGAAACTTTGGCATCTTGCTTGTCTTCGCTGTCGGCTTTGGTGTGATTTACTTGACCCTTGCGGAGTTCAATGAGTCCGCCAAGCAGAAAGGCGAGGTATTGCTGTTCCAGAGATCCACATTGCGCAAACTCCGGAAGAAGCACGGCAACAAGGGTAAGTTTGATATTGAAGGTGGTCCAGTTGAGAAGGAGGTCACTACACAGGAGGAATCCGAGGACCAAACTTCAGATACGCTGGTCGCTGGTAAGGATATCTTCCACTGGAGAGACGTTCGTTACACTGTCAAGATCAAGAGCGAGGAGAGACAGATTCTTTCCGGTGTTGATGGATGGGTTAAGCCAGGGACTTTGACCGCATTGATGGGTGCCTCCGGTGCCGGTAAGACCACCCTGCTCGACGTTTTGGCTAACCGCGTTACAACGGGTGTCATCACGGGTAACATGTTTGTCAATGGTCACTTGAGAAACTCGTCGTTCCAGAGATCAACGGGCTATGTCCAACAGCAAGACTTGCACTTGCAAACAGCCACTGTTCGTGAAGCCTTGAGATTCTCTGCGTATTTGAGACAGCCATATGAAGTTTCCACTGAGGAAAAGAATGAATATGTTGAAGACGTGATCAAGATCCTGGAAATGGAGAAGTACGCAGATGCCATTGTCGGTGTTGCTGGTGAAGGCTTGAACGTTGAACAGAGAAAAAGATTGACCATTGGTGTTGAACTCGCAGCCAAGCCTAAGCTGTTGCTATTTTTGGATGAGCCAACTTCTGGTCTTGACTCGCAAACTGCATGGTCCATCTGTCAACTGATGAGAAAGCTTGCCAACCACGGTCAGGCCATTCTTTGTACCATCCACCAGCCTTCGGCCATCTTGATGCAGGAGTTTGACAGGCTTTTGTTTCTTGCAAAGGGTGGTAAGACCGTCTACTTTGGTGATTTGGGAAACAACTTCAAGACCTTGATTGACTACTTTGAAGCCCATGGCTCACCAAAGTGCCCACCAGAGGCTAACCCAGCCGAGTGGATGCTTCACGTCATTGGTGCTGCACCAGGTTCGCGTGCCAATCAGGACTACCACGAGGTATGGTTGAAGTCTAATGAGAGGCAGGTTGTTCTAGCTGAACTGGACCGCATGGAGACCGAACTGGTTAAGCTGCAAAGAGATACTAGTGATGTATCGTCTTATGCTTCTCCAATCTGGTACCAGTCTCTTGTTGTCTCCAAGCGTGTTTTCCAACAGTACTGGAGAACTCCAAACACCGTGTGGTCCAAGATTTTCTTGTCTGTTTTCTCCTCCATGTTCCTGGGTTTTGCTGTCTTCAATTCGTCCAATTCAATGCAGGGCCTGCAGAACCAGATGTACGCGTTGTTCCTGTTCATGTTGATCCTGAACCCTGTTGTTGACCAGATCCTTCCCGAATTTGTTCGTCAACGTGATCTTTACGAGACGAGAGAGCGTCCTTCCAAGACTTTTTCCTGGTTTGCCTTCATGTTTGGTCAGATTATCGTTGAGATCCCTTGGAACACCTTCACCGGTACGCTCGCGTTCTTCTCTTTCTACTATCCTGTGGGTTTCTACAAGAATGCCATTCCAACTGGTGAGGTTAGCTCGAGAGGTGCCTACTCTTGGTTTGCCAGTGTTGTTTTCTTCATCTATGTCGGCACCTGTGCCCACTTCTTCATTGCCCCATGGGAGCTTGCTGAGCTTGCTGGTAACCTCTCTTCCCTGTGCTTCACCATTGGGTTGACATTCTGTGGTGTTGTCGTCCAAAGAGTTGGCCTCCCAGGCTTCTGGAACTTCATGTACTATTTGTCGCCCTACACTTATTTTGTGAATGGTTTCCTATCCAACTCCCTTGCCAACAACGGGATTGTGTGTGCACAGAACGAGCTGATGACCCTCTCACCGCCAACTGGTTTAACCTGTGGTGAGTACTTGGCGGACTACATTGCTGCTGCTGGTACTGGCTACCTGGTTGACCCAACTAGCACTTCTGTGTGTGAATTCTGCCAAATGTCCTCCACCAATGCTTTCTTGAAGTTTGTTGACCTTCACTACAACGTCAAATGGAGAAACATTGGAATATTCATGACATACGTTGTTTTCAACATCGCATGTGCCTTCTTTTTGTATTGGTTGGCGAGGGTGCCAAAGAAGTCTGACTGTGTCCAAGGCGCTGCTGGTTCTGCTTCTGAGAAGAAGGAGGGAGACTCGGACTCCTCCAACTTCACCAAGTGTTAAATGTCCATATTTTGATATCCAGTATGTAATCGCCTTATATATAACCTTCGATAAATTTATGATGATTGCCTTCTGTAGTTTCCTGAAGTCTGCACTCAAGCTTATGCGGTTGCCCTGGTAACTCTATCAAAAAGAAAACATGAAACAACTACCAAACAAAAATAAAAATCAAAAAAATCGAGCAACATGGAATTATAAAAACAGCGATCCTTCCGTATTGACAACTATGAGCACATAGCCTCTATAGAAGATAGCTAGTATGATGACACTTTCGTCGAAAAAGGGGCAATCAAGATCTATCCATGGCAAACAGAACCAAATACTTCATGGAAAAGAGGAAGAGATCCCTACACTCTCAGACTTTGTAAGCGATCTGCCAACAAACTCACAGGAACCAGAAGAGGAGTCTTTGCAAACTACACCCAACTCAACCAATCATGAAGATGACATATGTCAGAAGGAACTCGACGTGACATTTACTCAGAATGACATCATCACCTATCCAATCTCTCCAACCACGACACTCCAGATTGTGTCTGGGCCTGGCGCGGGCAAGACCACAACACTTGTTTACAAGATTGCCTACATGATCAACAACTTGGGTCTACAGCCCGAGGATGTGCTTGTGCTCAGTCTGACCAACAAGGCTGTGGATAATGTGAAGCAAGGACTGCTTGACCTGTTTGAGAATCAGACCCTTGTTGATCGTATCAATGTTCTGACTTTCAATGCCCTGTGCCATAAGCTGGTGAGTGAGGAAGACGCTACTTTTTTGAAGAGCTCTTTGATTCAGGATGCGGGTTATAGAACGGTTATCCAACTGCTGGAGACCAAACGAAGGATCAACAAGTTCAAGATCATGGCTATCACGAGAGAGCTCGCACACCTGGAGTATACAAAGGAGAGGGATTTGCAACTGCAACAGAAGCGGATCTTTGAAATAGCAAAGAAGAATAACGTTGCGCCAGAAGATGTCGCTGAGTTGCAAAAAGTGTTGAAGTCAATGGGTGTGCTCACACATGCCGACATTTTGGCTCACGGCAAGCACATCCTCCAGAGTGGGAATATTGAGCTGACACACAAAGTGACTATTGTGGACGAGTTTCAGGATATGTATCAGGACACCTTTGACCTCGTTAAACTGGTGTCGAAAGACACACATCTTGTTGTCGCGGGAGATCCTAATCAGAGCATCTATAGCTTCCTGGGGGCGAACACTGCCAGATTGGGTGAACAGTTGTTGCAACTTAAAGATTTGGAGACAATCGAGATGGCTGAATGCTTCAGGTCTGGTCCAGAGATTATCCAGTGTGCCAACCATGTCCTCTACACAGATGAAGAGTGCGCCCAGAAGAACAATATTGACAATTTCGCGATCAAGGAGGGTCCACTGCCCAGGTTGAATGTCTTTGAAAGCTCTGATGATCAGTATACTTTCATAGCATCCGAAATTCAGAGACTGCTTGAGGAGAGCGAGGGAGCAATCAGACCCATGGACATTGCCGTTTTGACAAGAACAAACACCCAGATTGCCAGAATCGGCAAAGCACTCAATTTCAGTGGAATTCCTACCAATAAGCTGGCTCCAACGCCCTCATGGCTGTCTAATCAACTGTTCCATCTTGTTGACTATCTGCGAATTCTTTCGAGTCCAGAAGATGCAGATTTCTCTATCCTGTGCACTCTTGACCTGTTGCCCAAGGTGGGCAAAGTCACTCTCAAGAAGCTTTACTCGGAGAAAAGGAGCTTGAATGTGCCGCTGTTCACACTCTTATCTGAAAAGCCACCCCTACCAATAATCAGGAAATATGTTGATGAGATCACCGCAGCCCGAACTGCTGTTGATTTTAACGATCCTGATGCCATCTTCAAGACTTTGCTTTCGCTAGGTCATAAACTGGGTCTGAGTGCAAGAGTCGCGAAACAAATGAACGATGAGCGTGACAAGAATATGATTCTTCAGCAGCTGATTGACCTCAAGGAGAATATCAAGCTGATTAATCACTTGAGACCCATGGATCAGTCTCTTGTTTCTTTCTTCCTCGATACTTACAACAATGTCCTCCCAATATCATCTGTCAACGAGTCGGTCAAATTATCGACAATTCATTCGGCCAAGGGTCTTGAGTTCCCGATTGTCTTCCTTCCTGATTTTATGCCACATGGCTCGCGATCATTTTACGATCCAGAGGCGAGCTTTCATCAAACTGACGAGGATAAGAGGATCAATTATGTCGCGATGACGAGGGCAAAGACGCTCTTGTATGTGCAAATGAACCACAGTGATATCGATCCCAGGTTGAAGCACAAGCATGTATTCCCACCTAAGTTATTCAGTGGCGACCCACCAAACCTGAACTCCTCAGTATTGGGAATATTTAAAGAGAACAGAGCCAAGCATTTTAAAGGCCATGGGTTACCATTCTCCTTAGCCAAGTGCTTCTATAGACACTTACACACAGCAGGAAGATTCCTGAAGTGACCTGTATAGCCACTATATGCTACACACACAACAGTCATTGTAGTAAGTCCTACTCAATTTGTGGTGACACCTTTGGCAAATCGGCTCAGTCGCAAGGCTGAGAGGTGTGGCTTCAAAAGTGGCCATGAGTTTCTTAATTCGCTGAAAGCCCCAACTGCCCACAGTGTAAGCCTGTAGTGTATGAATAAACATTAGAAGTACCCGATTTTCAAGAGTGCTGTACTCACTGCTCTCGCTACCGCTGTGCTTGCCAGTGATCAGTTCAAATCAAGATCTCACTGTTGGTGTCTGGAACATCACCAACGATTGGGTGCAGCACAGGGACTATTTCGCGTCAGGTTATTACTTTGTGTCGCCTTACGCTTGCGTCAACTCAGTTCGATAATCAGTCTGTAAAGCAACCTGGTGCTTACATTTACACGCAGAGCGGTGGGCTTGTCTGGTCCAGTTTTGGCGCCTTTGGGGTATCGCTTTCAACTTCCAACCAGCCAAAATTGGGGGCAAGGACGTGATAAATACGCCTTTGACGGCCAGTTCTCTGCCATTATTGAACATGGATATGGCCATATCAAAGATCCTGGATGATCGTTACAGAAATGTGAAAGACATCCGCGTAGACGATCATAAAGCTCACTGATATCCTGTTCAATGCAAAGCTTGATTCTGGGATCAAAGATGCTGCTGTGCGGAAGTACAGGGTCTTCAAGGCCGACTGGATCGGAGTTCCTTCTGAGGCCATCGCTGTTGCGTATAGAGAAGGAAAAGCGCATATCAGCTGGAATGGAGACACAGAAACCAAGAGATGGGAGATTCTTCATCAGAATACCGAGGAAACTCTTTCAGTTGCTGACAAGAATGGATCTGAGACTGCTGTTGATCTTCAGTCTGTTCAGTTCTATGTCAATGCACTGAATGATAATGTTGAGGTCATTGAGAGCACTAATCGGGAGGCACCTGGCAACAGAAACTTGGGGCCTCTTGGTCTTGACTTCAAGAATTTTAGAATTATGAACTACTTCCAATGGAGGCACCAGTTTTTGGGGGACCTGCTTTAATACTGAATTTGTGTACACATTGAGCTGCAGTGAATCGTGGTGACTTCGGTTATTGGTCCACCCTGTAGTCTTTGCGTCGAATCAGAGCCTTTGGCACTGCTACTAGTAGCAAGGGAAAACAACCATGTGTAAAAGGCTAATAGTGGGAGTCAGATATATGAGTCCGAGTGTTCATTCTTGAATATCCTGTTCGGCAGGAGGACGGCACAATGTTTCGTGAGGGAACATTCAGATGGTTTCAAACCAGATGCTGCATTTTTCTCTGTGGTAAATGCAAAATCAAGTTTTTCCAAAATCCAGTGAATATTTGACAGCACCAATCAATTGAGGGAAAGTAATAGTTCATTTCTTCACAACCTTGTTCTTCGGCTGCTTGACAACAATTGGCGTTGTAGTCTTGACCATGTTCACCCTCGCTCTCTGGAACTTGACTTCCTTTAACCACTGAATCTCCAATACAGGCAGTTTCTCGTCATTATTCAGCAGCGTAATGAAGCTCTTGGAGACAAGACCGTCATTCTGGGCTCTGATGCCAATGATGCTGATTCTTTGACCCGTTGCTGACTCAAGCTTATCGGCAGATCCCTTGGGTAGCTGGATAAGCTTTGCATTGGACATATAGCAGAGATTAGGGAACTGTTGTACCAGAAGCTGTGGTGTGATATCTGGTTTGCACACAAGGACGTATCTGATTGGGTTGGTGTCCTCATGCTTCGACCTCACCTGTTTCTCAAGTTGTTCAACTGTAGAGTTAAAACCTAACGTGAGAATGCGCATGGAGTCCGGTTTAAGTTTCTTGAGTTGTGTCTTGTCTGCATTTGGGTCTGTTTTGAGTTTGTTGTAGCTCCCTAGGTCTTTCAGGAGCAGAATAAGGAAATCAAGGACCTGCTGCTGGATCTGCGGATCAATGTGCGGGAAGTTTGATTGAGGGAAGGGGCTTTCCAATAGTGGCTTGAAAACCTGCTTCTGTTTCTTTTCAACTGCTTTCAAAGAGCTCATGGCTACCGATGCCTTTCTTATGTATGGAGCTTTGAGATGACTCTCTCAGAAAATTTTGGCGCGCGCCTAATTAATGTCTGTGGAAAACATTCCGTGCTACATAACCTTTTCCTATTAGGGACATCATCTATATTTACTTCTCCTCAGTTGGTGCTTCTGGGGTGCCTCCCACCTCAGTGGCTTCCTCATTCTCTTGCTCTGGCTCCTCACTTTGCAATCTATCGTTGGCCAGCCTCTGGTTCTCCTCAGCTCTCTGTGCTCTCACAGAGTTACCAGTCTTTCTCGCAGGAAGGACAGCCTCGAAAGCCTGTTTCCAGTCCTTCAATTCATACCACTTCAGCATGATCTCTAGCACATGGCCAGTGGTCAAGACCGTTCTTCCATTCAGCTTGACATGCTCACCGATTGGCAACTTTGCGGTCTTGATGCCTAGCTGTTTGGCCTTGTCGTTACAAAGGTTCTTGTGACGGTTCTTGTCGACGATACCCCCAACAATGTAAGTGATCGATGGATCGAGCTCTGTCAGAGTGTCATCAGAGTCGGCGGAAAGGTAAATGAATTTGGATGGATCCTCAGCGACAAAGTGCTCTTCCTCGAAAGTGATGTGTTTCCAGTTGGCGCAGCCGGACTTAGAGATGGTCTCGTCGAATCTCTTCTTCAGGTTTCCGCCAAATGATGTGATCTTCAGATTGGATGTGATTGATGCTAGCTTGAAAGCGGAGTAAGCCCTTGTGATCTGTGTTGACATAGAAACGATCTCCTTCTCATTCATGAGGTTGTCGAATGCACAATCCATAATGATGACACCGCCATTGTTGACTTGATCCTTTGGTGCAACTTTTGGTCTCTTGAAAAGATGTGCTGGGACTTCCTCACCTTTGTCTCTGTACTCCTGGCGCTCAGCTCTCAGTCTCTCCTTTCTGGCGACCTTCTTTTCCTTGCGGATCTCCTTGTACGTGGCCTTGGATTCCTCGAATCTTAGCTTTCTTTGCTGCTTCTTCCATTGGCTTTTGGACATGCCCTCTGGGATTTGTGGCTTGGCATTGGTGGTGGAGTATTGGTCTGGGACAGCTGGGGTGTCCTCCTTAGGGGCCTCAGTTTCACTCATTTTGCGACTGGGGTGTTGGAGGAAAGGTGTCAAGGAGGCAATACCAAGAGGAAACGTTAAATTTTTCTGGTGTCCGGATGCGATGAGCTCTGCTCCTCCTAGATCTTGAACCCCCGGGCCAAACAAAACTCATGGGTCTCTTATATGCCGCCGCTGAGTGAGGGGTGGAATGGTTGTTTCCAGAGAACATGTTAAGACGACGCATCGCCACGGAAAGATCCTTTTTGCCACCCACAACAACGCAAAACATCTTAGTCGACATTGCAGTCCAACAGCCACTCAGTCAGGAGCCTCTTATCCAAGGCTAAGGTACCGATGTTGAAGAACCTCTACCCAGATCGGCGGTCGATACTGAGTGCTGTGCAGCACCTCATAGATAGCGTGTCAACTCTGAGCAAATCCTGTGGGAACCCCAATGTTACTCTGTTTGGGACTGACAAGGATCAGGCCGTTGAAAATGGGATTGGGCGATTGAGCAGGTTGCTGGCGCGCAATTGCCGCGTTGAAGTTGGCGTTTTATGAGAGCAACTACAAGTTTGTGGAAGGTTTCGATTCCTTGACCCAAGAGAAAGGGGTGCTGAGGCAAAGGGCTTCAAGGGAAAGGAGCGGGCTCATAAGGAAGTTTAGAATGCATATCAGACATTGAGGAAGGAAGGGAAGCTTGCGGGTGCTGCAGGGAGACGATACCACCGCGGCACAGACTATGCAGTTACATACCGATGAAGATGCCCAACAGATTGTGTTGAGGCAACAAAGGGAAATCAAGGTGTATAAGAGTTTCATCAAGGAGCTGATGGAGTGAGAGATTGACTCTCGAAGCAGGCATCAACGAGGCCAACAGCACTAAAACTAAGCACTCACAGGGGCAGGAGGCAGTACTATACCCACAGACAACATTGTCAGTGCAAAAGTATGCAGTGGTTGGTACTTCTACCATTCCAGGTCTCATAACCTTTCTACATCCAGAAGACTTGATAACGCGCCGCCTCGCTGGAATGAACGGAAAAATGGCAAAGAAATACGTGACACAAATCAGGAAATTGTCGTGAAATCCGAATTGAGCCACGGAAAAATTGTTGCTTCAAGATAACGTTTCTTTTTCTTCTGTCTCTTGTTTTTTTTTTTTTTTTTTTTTTGACCTGGTGTCAATTTCAAAAAGAAAAAAAAAAAAGCCAGATTCAGGAATCTTAAATTAGGCACGTTTACACGACTGTTTAAAAAGCGCCAGGTTTGCCTCAGATCACAGGTTCGCCTTCAATCTACTCTTTAACCCTGTGAGAAACAAAAAAGAGCAGACTCCCCGGCTCTTCCACAAAGAGAAGAAAAACAACTGTCCAAACCTCCCGCGCTTCTCGGATTCGGCCAAACGGTTGACACATCACCTGCTGTACCGCCGCCCACAGGCCCACTCACTGCCCCAAGTAGCGCCACCTACCCAAACTTTTTTTCGGTCAAACTAACACGAACTGGAGTCACAACCACGGCCAATGACTGACCAGCAGCTCCTGAGCTCGCTCGGCGCCAAGCTGCAGCGTCTCAACACAAACGAGTCCACCGAGTCTGTCTTCTCAAGAAATCCCTCGAGCTCGTCCATGGCGACCGTTTACACGCCCAGCAGCCACGATCACTTGAAGAAGTCACTCAGCTTCACCAAGATCACTGAGGATGAACCATCATCGACCCCTGTCTTCAACGTTGGGGACGCCCTCGAGCTGGCCCTATCAAAGGTCAAGACCAACAATGGTGGGCAGCCAAAGTCGGCCAACATGCTGACAACAACGCCCACCAGCGAGCCCGTCATTGATTCAAAATGGTGCATTATCCTCGTGGGTTTACCTGCGGCGGGGAAGTCCTCTGTTTGCAAGAACCTGATCCGTGAGGCCACTGCCCATTTCTCAGGCATCGATGCCGCTTTCAAGATTGATTCCTTCAATGCCGGAAACTTTAGACGCAAAATGTCAGATTATAAGAGCCAGAGCTCGAATTTTTTTGACTTTGAAAACCAGGAGGCCAAGCACCAACGCGAAGGTTTCGCACACATTGCCTTGGATCATTTGCTCAACTCTTTGGTCAACTCCCAGATTGACGTTGGAATCTTTGACGCGACAAACTCGACCATCGAACGCCGCGAGAACATCATTCGCTCTATCAAGGAGAAGGAGGCCAAGACCGGCGTCAAGATCAACACGCTGATCCTTCACGTTAAGTGCACAAACCCTGAGTTTTGGAAGTTCAACGTCGAGGGCAAGACCACTGGCCCTGACTACCTCAACATCAGCCACGATGAGGCCATTTCTGACTTTGTCAGACGCGCAAACCTCTACCAGAGGGCTTTCCAGGACATCTCCAAGGAGGAACTGCAACAGCATGACTCCACTGTGTACATGGAGATTGACAACTGCGGCAAGGATGTCAAGATCAACGAGAATGGCTTCAAGATGAAGAAGGATATGATCTTTATCGAACTGAAGCAGTTCATCGAGACATACTATGAGCACTATGGTGCCGAGTACGAACACAAGGTGCGCAACTTCAGGGCCACAAGAGACTGCCAACACTAGTTTTATTTATTGTATTTTTTTTTTGGGTTATACTTGGGTTTGTTTTTTTCGAGGTTGTTTTTAATGGATTTATGGTAACAGTTTATAGATTATATAGTTAACGTCGCTTCCCAGCAGCTAGTCAAGTTTAAATACAAATTTGATAGGGAACTGGTTGAAAATACTACTGTAGGCTCTTGTGTGATAATGAATGGTATAATATTAATAGTTCAGACCAGGCAGGTTGAAACCATTGTTCATGTTACTGCCTCTCTTGAAACCACCATCCAAACCAGGCAAGCTGAATCCCCTGTCCTCGTTGGCTGCGCTGGCATTACCCATTCCCACATTCTCGTCCTTCGGCATCACGGCATTAACAGAGTTGTTAATGGCAAAGTACCAAGCGCCTTGCTTGTCATCGGTGTATGGTGGGTCCTTGAACGCGTTTGGATCAGCCGGACGACCACGGGACCAGAATCTGGCTGATCTGTCAGCACCTGCTGACGAGAGGACATGGCCTAATGGATGGTACTCCAGTGCGTGGATGGCCTTTTCATGCGCATATGGGATTGTGTGGTACGGTTTGATGTTCTCAATGGCGTCGGGCATGGTCTCGTTGAGTTGATAGTGGTTCAAAGAGCCATCGTAGCCTCCTGTGGAAATGATAGAGCTGTGGATCGGGTTCCAAGCGACACTGCTGAGGTCAACTTCCGATCTGTAAAGGAAGATGTCCTTCATTGAGCGCAGGTCAAAGATACGCATCGATCTGTCACGCGAGATGGATGCGAGAAGGTTGGAGCCCTGCTGTGGTTGGAACTTTGTCTTGGTGATTGTGTGCTTGAAGCCGTGCAGAGTGGAGATGGCCTTGCCGGATCTTGGGTCCCAGAACTTGATCAGGTTGTCCTTGGACCCACTGACAATGAGTCCCAAGGAGCTGTGCCAATCGGCACACTTGACATCCCAATTGTGGCCCTTCAGGACACTCTCTTCGGTTGCCGTTCTAAAGTTCCAAATCTTCAACGAGCTGTCGTCCGAAGCAGTGACAAACTTGGAGTCGTTTGGACTGAATGCAATGTCTCTGATGGCATCGCTGTGGCCCTCAATGATATTGACATTGTTGAAGTTGGGCTGCCAGAACTTGATGGTGCCGTCCTGGTCTCCACTGAGCAGCCAGTCGTCGTTATGGGAGTAGTTCAATGCCAGGACAGCAGAGTCGTGTGCCTGCATGATCGTCTCAAAGTTGAACGTCATACCATTCCACAGAGTGAACTCACCGGAGTGACTCGCCACAAGCAGCCTTCTCCCTTCTGGTGTCCATTTGATCGCGTGGATGGCGTGCTTGGCCTTGTTGGAACTGAGATGTACAAACTTGGTCTGGGAATCGATGGAAGGGTTGCCTTTGTAGGCCGCAGAGGGAAGAAGGTCGATGGTGTAGGAGGCCTCGGGTCTGATGCGGCCTACTCGCTGTTTTCTGTGGCCGAGTTTCTTCTGGATGACCCAGCGGCCCATTGGCGCCCCATGGTCAATGATTCTTCTGTGTGTTGTGGTACGCTTCTGCTGCGAGGCGAGCTGAGTCTCGATGGACTGTTGGTAGAAATTCTGTGGTGGACCCTGCTGGAATCCGGGCTGTGACATGTCGAACTACTCTTAGTTTGTCTGAACTTTGCAATTCTGTTGTTCGGGATTCTTTGTTGTTTTTCAAGTGTTGATCGCTTTTTTTTCCCACTTCGAAAATCCGAAGTTACTACAATTTTCCAGGTTGTGAATCTATCATTTCTAACGTGCCTATTCATCGTCAATCTGGTTTGCTGGATTTGTCTTCCAGTTCAAGAGACCTGCGAGTCTCTCCGGTTCACAGCTCTTTTTGATAAATTCATGTTGTAACAGCTCGTCCGTTGATGCTCTGTACTTGACATCCACACACAGGCAGATGCTCAGGAACTTCTTAATGGAGATACTCAGAGTCTCTGGATGCTTCAGCTTTGGTGTACCGTTTGTGGCAATGAGGAACAACGCCTTCAGAGGCTCCTCGTTCAAGTATGGTGGCTCGCCCTCAATCATCTCAATGGTCATGATTCCCAGCGACCAAACGTCAACCTTCTCGTCATAGTCCTTCGACTTGACCACCTCAGGAGCCATCCAATATGGCGTACCAACCATGGTAGCTCTCTTGGCCTTCTGAGCGGTCAACTTGGCACAGAAGCCAAAATCTGTGATTTTGACGTTGCCTCTCAGGTCCAGAAGAACATTATCCGATTTGATGTCTCTGTGGATAATCTTCTTGCAGTGCAGGAACCGCAAACCCTTCGTTGTCTCCTGACAAATCATGGCGATCTGGTCCTCCTCGAGTTGGTTGGAGTTGTTTTCAATGACGTCAGTCAGGGATCCACCCTCCATGTACTCCATGACAACCCACAACTCCGAGCTGTTGAGGAATGCCTCCAAAAAGTTCACAATGTTCTTGTGCTGTGAGTCCTTCATGACAAGGATCTCGTTCACAATGAGTTCCTTCCTTGGCTGGGCATTGAGATCCATTTGCTTAATGGCAACCTTCGCGCCACCTCTTTGCAGTGATTTGGCAAGGTAGACCGTACCCGAGGCACCTTGGCCTGCCTTCTCGACCATCTCAAAGTATGGCTTTGGATCAATGTTGCGTACAACCGCCCTCAGGTTCTTCAATGCCTGTTGCTCATTCTGCAGCGCGAGCCTCTTCTCCTCGGCCTTTTGGGCGCCTGTTTTGGATGGTTTCAACGGTGAAGTTGGCTTATTGATGTTCTTTGGTGGTGATTTTTGCAGGGCAGCCTGTGCAGCAGCCTGTGCGGTGCTGGATGGAGCTGGTTTTGGAACCTGATGCTGCGCAGGCTTGAATGGTGGAATCTCCTTCGGTTGGAATTGCTGAGCCTGGTTTAGTCTTTGTTGAAATCCCGGGTGTGGTGGTGGTGGGGCTCCGTGCGGTGCTGGCTGGTATGTTTGTTGGTGTTTTGGTGGTTGCGGAGGATGTTGTAATTGTTGGGGAGGGTGGGTTCTGAATGGGCTCTGATGGTGTGGTTGCAATGGCTGCACTGGTTGGGTCTTGAAATGGGCATTGTTCTGGGATGGGTAGTGTTGCTGTTGAGGACGAGGACCCGAAGGCAGCATTGTCTGCTGGCTCTGTACGTGCTGGGGTGGTTGTGGTCTCTGTGGTGGAGCCCGTGGAGCCTGTCTGGCTGGTTGTAGATCCTGCCTTGGTGCTCTATCAGGCACTTGGAAGTTGTTGTACTCCCGGTTGGCCCTGGTTTCCAAGGGCGACGAGGACTGTGATTGGTCGATGTATGGATTTGGAATGCTGGTGTCCACTTTCAAAGAGGCAGGGAAGGGCTTCTCCATGGTCTCGTTGAGTCGCAAGTTTGAGACAGACTTGGAGATCGACATCGCCGGCGGCGTCACTGGCGGTGTCAGTTGGGGAACAGGTGCAGTTGGCGGTGGTGGTGCCCTTCTCATTGGCACGAGATCACGATGATCATTCTTCTGTTCATTCAATGAAGTAGTGGATCCCACAACGCCCGCAGGAGGTGCTGGTCCGTTGCTCCCAGTGGTTGTGTAGTAGGGACTCACCTTTGGAGGGGACAATCTTTTAACAGGTGTGGAATATGGCTTGGACAAGTCAGTAATGAGTCTCAAACTGTTATTCTTATCGTCAGAGGAGCCATCTGAAATGCTGGAATCGTTGGAGTGTTGCTGCTGGTGGATACGCGATGTTTCCGCTGACTGTGAGGCGTCAAAGTTGTTTTGCTGCTGGTAGAACTCCAAAACTTCAATGACTGCAACCGGGTCCTTGGTCCAGTCCTCACTGGTGATCTGAGAGTGTTGTAGAAGCTTCTTCCAGTTCTCTGGCAGGCCTGTGAAGCTGCCACTAGTGGGATCAAAGCCGACATGCACCTTGTGCGTGAAGTTGGTTGGGGATGAAACGGTGCCCGTTGAGGGACATTTGGCAAATATGGCGTCGAGCCAGCCATTGAGATCGCTGTCTGTCTTGAGACTGATGAAGAGAGACTTCTTGCCATTCCAGTTCCTGATGAGCTCGAAACAGTACGGCCTCAACTGGACACGGGATAGGTTGACAATAGTGGAAAGGGGGATCTTGAGCCAGACCTCGTCTTTGGCGTCGCTCTTGAAAATGATCAGATTGGAGTCCGTCAGAGCGAGGTAGCGCTTAGGCCATCTGAAAGCCATCAGACCTTCGTCTTTGATCTGGACCCATCCTTGTCTCCTGGTAATGTTGTTATGTGTCGCCGCGACAGGGTTTGTGGGTATGGCGAGATGGCTTGTTGTGTTGGCAGCCTGGGGTGGTCTTGGGGCTGGGCCCAGATTGCTGAAGTCGTTATCCCTGATCAGTGTGGACATTGGCGTTAAAGACCAGCTTTTACGTGTTGTTCAAGCCTCTTTAGATCAACAGATCAATCGAATTTCAGCGGTCAACTAGAAAAGGTGTTATTTTTACTGCTACCACCGCCAAAAACAGAAACGCGAAAACTTTGCAGGCACGCGCGCGCGCGTAGGAGGTAGGAGACCATTGATTTCCTAATCAGGTAATTAAAAAACGGGAGAGAATGTCAGAATCTAGCACTCACAATTATAAACGGGACTCTGCATCGATCTCGTCATCCTCTTCGACATCGTCTCTGTTGATTTCGTTCCAGTAGGAATATGAAAGAATGACGAATCCACCGACAATCAGCAGGTCACCAATGATCTGCTCCTGAGACAGCTTCACACCGAAAACAAACCACTCAAACAAACCAACAAACAGAATGGTGATGAGCGAGCTCACAGCGGACAAAACAGGTGATGTCAAAGACATCAGGGACAAAAAAGACAGCGAGAACACCAGGTTCGAGATGATCGACAGCGCAATCATGAACCACATATGAAGAGTGAACCCCGAAACGTCAAACTTGGAGATGCCAAACACATGGACGAAAACAATCAAGATCCAAACTGTGGACATGCTGATCATTCCCAAAAGAGAGGCACATAGACTGGAAAACGCCACTTGTCTTCTCGATGACACAGCTCCATCCGGTGGGCACGCCAACTTCTTGTAGAGCACCTCGTACAAACCGTAGAGAACAGCCCCAAGGGAGATAACCAAGTCACCCCAGAATCTGTAAGGAAAGTCGGATCCGCTGTCGTCGCCAGTGCTGGAAACGTAGATTGAACCAGCGATGGCAAGCACCACTGCAGATAACTTCAAGTAAGTGAGCTTCTCTTTCAAAATGGGGATTGCAAACATCAACGCACTGAAGGCAGACGAGTTGTAAATGGCCGTCACATCAGAGGCTGGTGACACAGCCATGGAAAAGTACCACGAACAGCCGGCAACGTTGAGGATCAGTGTTAGCAGAGCAGTCTTCTTCATCAACGAGATCATGGATTCAGACGAGAAAAACTCGAGAATGGATTGTGGGTAGTCGTGCTCGTGTACATAGTGGTCGCTGATAAGAGTGGTAGAGGTCTTGTAGACGTTTCTATGCTGGGATCTGATAGAATCACGAACGTGCCTTTTGAAAAGCCCCCATTGGAATGGGCTCTCTGCATGAGCCTTGGATTTCTTGAAATGCTTGTAGAATGCTATGGAAGCAACTTGGATGGGCCAGATAAAGGACCAAGATGAGTGGGTGAAGTAGAGCAACAGATACGGCTGGTCAAAGTGGAGGCCGTTGTAAAGATACGAGGTCGCCTCTGTCTGAGCAACAAAAGAAGCCAAGGACAATACGAACAAGAAAACGATCGCGTATATCCGTTTGTGGTGGGGCTTTTGTTCTTGTAATGTGCGATACTGTACTTGGTCTTGAAATGCCTCCTGCTTAGGCGACGATGGATCCAAGAGTTTGTGGTTAGCCGAGCTGGACCCGTGCGATTCGGGAGACGGGCTCAAAGGCTCGTATCCTTGGGCAGACATGGTTTGAAAAGGAAGTTGGATTTGTGCAAAGAGTAGTTGGCGGTATCTTGGTTTTTGTTTTTTTCTCAAGGGAAAACCTGCGAGGATCCCTATCTCCCTGTGTGGGGTTATCATAAGCGCTACGACTTTTTTTAATTACCGCATCCGGAAGTCTAAAATGCATTATAGGACATCTAGGTCCTTCCCCGTGCTTCTGTCCACCACGCGGGCAAAGTACTCGCTTGCAATTACCCCGCCCACACCAGAGGAAAGATACACATCGTTGAGGGATTTGTAGAACTTGATACCCGATGCCTTTATTTTGTCAATGTCGAGGAAGATGAGGATTGTGCTGAAGTTTCTCAGCCCAGAGACGGACTGTGAGTCAGATACCAGCTTTGATGTGAAATGGATGTGATTTCTGTTCATCTTGTTGAGTCCTCCTGACTCCAAAATCAGCTGTAGGTTCTTCTTCGTCGTTCCGTGGATCAGCAGCTCAGGGAATTCATCGTTTCTCAACTCCTGCAAATTGCCATTGGAGATGGTCTTCAAGGAATGACCCTGCGTGGCGCAAATAAGCAATGCTCCATCACTCTCGCGCGGCTTGATGTTGAATCTCTTTTTGTCATTGTTATCCACGATACGCTGGATGTCCTCGAGGGTGGTCTTGTGTGTTTTCAATCTGTTGTGTTGCAAGATCTCACTGACTTGGACGTACCCTGCTGAGTCGATTGTGAGACGCTCTTTGACAGCGCCATGGCGGAGAAGGTAACTGAGTGATTTTGAAATCTGGATGTCTCTTTTTTCTGACATTGGTTTCGGTCTGAGTTGGCTTTGCCTTTGTGTATGTGTTGTTGAGTCAGGGAAAAATATACTTGTGCCAAAATAGTTGAGGCCGAGGGGCGGATGTGACAATCTTTCGAGATGACTCTTATGTCTAGATAAAAAATCCCAGAAAACGTGAACTACCAGACGTCTGAAACCAGTACTTGGTACTTTTACTTCAAATAACTATTCACATAAAAAAGCAGGGCGATACATTCCGTACAGCACGACCCTAATCTAAAATCATAACTTCGTGAGGACCCTTAGACCAAACCAGCGCCACCACCGCAGCAGCCTTGGTTCTGGGCAGCCAAAGTAGCCTTAGCCTTCTTGATACTTTCGTTGTCACCGAGCTCGGTCTCAGAGTGAATGTTCATTCTGTACTTGCCTCCCTCATTCATCTTGCCTTGAACAATATTGGATCTTAGAATGGAGGCAATATCCTGGGCATGCTTGATTCTTTCTTCAGCAGACATAGACTCATCAGCAGCTTTGAAACCGGCTCTCAGCTGGTCTCTGGAGGCTGTGAGCATTCTAGCATCGCCTGGTGGAGTGTTAGTAATCACGTCTGATGCGGAGAATAGGCAGGAGACAAGCCCAACTAGAATAACGTATTACACACCTTGAAAGACCAGCTTAGTAGCCCTCAAAACGTTTCTGTAAGCTGCAAGGGAAGCGTTTGTGCTCATTTTGTTTTGTCCTGGAGATGAGTATGTTGCTTCACTACGGTTGGCTGAATCCTCTCTTTTTTTTTTTTTTTTTTGTTTTCGCTTTTGTCCCACAAGTCCGAGACGGAGTGTGAGAGTAGGAATTAGGAACAGTATATACCCTTTTTTTTTCCCCCATTAGATTTTTTTCACCTCACTGTTTTGACTTGTTGCAAGCTCTGTCCCTGGAAGCAACATTGAACACCATGTCCGCTCTGGACCATACGCTACACTTTCTGCAGCCATACTTTACCGAATTGCAAAGCGACTTGTCCAAACCACCACTGGTATTGGCTGTTTCAGGCCCACAAGGCTCCGGAAAGTCGTACATCTCAGACAGCTTGAAGTCTGTCATCCCCTTGGAATACGGCTTGAAGACCTTGGTTGTGTCTCTGGACGACTTGTATTTAAAGCATGATGATCAATTAGAGCTTAACAAGCGAAATAATGTACTCTTGTGGGGAAGGGGTTTGCCAGGTACTCACGAATTGGGACTGATCAGATCCATTAAAACCCTTGTGCGAAGGGATGCTTCTAATGGAGAAACCACTGTTGAGTTGCCCTTCTATGACAAATCACAGTTCAATGGCGAAGGCGATAGAACGCCTATCGGGCAAAGGGTGAGTATCACAGGGCCTGAGGCAGCAAGGGTTATCATCATCGAGGGTTGGTTCCTTGGATTCTTGCCTTTGAAAGAAGAGGAAGTGAAGAAACAATATCAGGCTTCAGAGCTGTTGAGAAAATACAAGCTAGAACATATCCTTGAAGTCAACAGATACTTATCTGGATACCTGGAGTTGTGGGATCTGATTGATGTCAGTGTTGCATACAAGACAGATGATATCCACAACGTGGTGAAGTGGAGGACACAACAAGAACATGCACTGATCGCACAGAAAGGAGGGGGAATGACTGATAAACAGGTCAAAGAGTTCGTCTCCAGATACATGGTCTGTTATGAGCTCTATTACAAGGAATTTGTCCAAAGCGGTTTGAAGAAGACTTTGGTTATTCAGATCGAGACCGACAGATCGGTGAGCGCGGTGCTAGAAATCTGAGGAATTGACTCTGTGAATGTCCAATTCATACATTCCTGCGTCTCATTTGTACAATTGCTTCCGTCCAGTACAACTCTTTCGGAGTTTTAGTGCCCGAGCTATAAGAAAATGGAAAATGACGTCATACAGACTAATCTGGCCGTATTGATTTGTTATGAGATTTGCTCAGTCCAATTGGACTTTGTGTCGATAGTCGACAATAAGTTTAAATCAAAATAAAAAAAAACATGGTGGCCAGCAGTATCGATCATGTCTTCATCACAGGCTGCGAGCATTAGACCATAATGGATCTTGAGATCATTGATCAACACAACTTTACCCCATCCCAGTTGAAAATCTTGGACAAACATTACAGACACGATCTCGATACGGCGTCCCAGTTCAACTGCTGCAGGGACATGTTCGACTTTCACACTGTGAGACCCTACCTATACCGCCATTTTTGTGTTATTACTGATGACTTGTCTGCCAGTTACCATTTCCAATTGTTCCGACCCCAATTGACCACGATCTTGTGTGGAGATGTGCTTGCTGTCAGAGGTCTTCTCTACCGCTACTCCACCTTCTTCGTTGCACTTCACAGATTGGATCGAATCCCCACGAGCGAACTTATCCGAAAGATGTCTGCCATTTCCCATGCCAAAATTGTGTTTGTCATGGTTAGCCCTGAAGGGGCAAGGAACAGCGTCGGCTACACAATTGAGGATAAGCTTTCAATTCAGTTATTCATTGACAACTTCTACGATTTCCTAAATGTTGCGATGGAACGTTTCTCCAAGGCAGGAGTGATATTTGTGGTGAAAGGTTTCAAGCATTTGCGCTTGAGCGTGCGACCAGAGGACATCACGAGCTCTATCTACCTACCAGATCTACCAGCAAGGCTCAAGATTGAGGACGTGGATGAACTAACGGTGAAGCTTTTTGAGTACCAAGGCGACGATACGGGTGAGTTGTGTTCGGAGCAGAGGTTAAATCAAAGCTACGCTTACCTTCAGATGATTGATCTTAAAAATGCCGGGAGTTTGGTGGTGGACTGGATTGATGATGCCATATTCAAGTTGCTCACCAAAGATGGGCGTTGCTGGCAAGATCACAGTGTCAAATTTTGACAATACTTGCCCTTTTGAAACCTTCTTGAGACTTCCACGTCTCCATTTGGAGAACCCTCAATTGCCAAGTGACTCACTTTACTCTATGTCATTGGACAACGTTGTCACCTTCAAGGGTGTCAGGATTCCCACTCTTGAATACCTTTGCATAAAGTTCCTTCCTACTTTCCAGAGGTGTTATACTACTTGGGGAAATTCTGGGACCGTATTTATACCGAACCCTTGTGAATTCTCCAAAGTTGACTTTCCGAAGTTAAAAACTCTTCAAATTGAGTTCTACGATGAAATCATCTCTACAGCTCCACTTTTGATTAACCCTTGTATTAAGGAGCTAAAACTTATTCATCAAAACTTTGAGAACATGGACAGTGCTCGAAATGGGAAGATTGGGATGGTTTCTACGAATGATTCAGACCTCGTAGGGTGCCATTTATTCGTGTCACAATGGTTCAGGTGGACTCTCAGAACACTAGAAGTGCTTGTTCTAGAGTTGAAGAGACATAACTTGAGTATCTTCCCTGCGGTTGATCCAGAAATATGTAAATTTACCTGCGGGGAGTTTGAGTTTTTGAGAGAGTTGAAAATCGATACCACATTCTGTCATTTTACGCATTACAAACACACCTTCTCTTTTCCAAGCCTTGAGAGATTGGATATCAATATTATCAGAGAGCTTGAGGATTTGTGATTTGTGGAACATGAGACAACTTCGGAGCACCTGAATGCGGTGCATCTTGATAGTTTTGATACTGAAAGTTTTGATGTTGAACTTCAGAGGAGAGCAAATAGGATAGATTTGTTCAAAACGCCAGAGCTTCGATCTTTGAAGCTCACTTCAAGGGTTTGTGAAAAATCGGCTCCACAATGGAGATACTTCCCACACCAATACCCAGTTTTATTTCTTGATGATATGGTCAAATCCTCTAAACGTCTTGAGACAATCAACCTTTCAGATTTGAGGGTATTTACTTCCATTAACTTACGTTTTCCGATGCATTGGCTAACGCATGTCTAGTTCAAGAACGTTTTTGACTTCTTCCGACTAGATATGACTGTCTTTAACATGGTTTCACCAGCTTTGAAACTTTGTCATGTCTCCTCAGACGTTCTTGATGGGACGAATAGAGTATTTGGCCTTGTTGGAGGGAAGAACTGGAACTCTGAAATTGAAGATATACATATAACTGGTTATCAACAGCAGTGTGTTATTTCTTGGGACTAGAGTATCTTTCACCTTGATTGTTTCTTGTAAACGCATCCAATATATGGGTTAAGGCATGCGATGTTCACTTTGGTATTACCCGGTGAGCACATCTCTGAATTAGAAACCAGCTGAGAGAGAGGCTGGGGTAAAAAAAAAAGAAAAAGAAAGTTATGGGACAGAAGAATCGGGTGATGGGGTCTGATCTGCTGAGTAGACTGCCTACGGAGCTTCGTCTCTGGGAATTGGGTCTTATTGATACCAACGAGGACTTGTGGAACCTTGCGATTGCAGTTCCTGGCATTGCCGAGCTCATTTGCCTATTGACAGATGATCAGCATCGCTCGCACAAGAGCTTCCAAAATACGCGAATCAAGACATTCAGCATCGATGATCTGCCACTGGAGGAACACTTCCATGTCTTCCTTGTTGACATCCATCATCTTGCAGAACTGGAACCTATTGAGCCACTGATTTCCCGGTTGAGAGAGGCCGATGCGAGATTGGTGATCAAGATCACCAACCACGCCGATGTCTCCGAGAGCAGCTGGGATGAGAAGCAGGAGCTCAAGGAGGATACGTTTATTAAATTGACTGCCTTGAAGAGGGCTTTGGCTTCCGAGAAGACTTTCATGATTGTTGATGGGTTCCCTGAACTGAGCTTCGGGGTGTGGTGCGAGGACATGCCCCCTCTCTGCATGGAGAAAGGAATGAAGGTGAAGAACATTGACACGGTGCATCTAAACTTTGGATACCTTGACCCACCAGAGGGTGAGGTCCATCAAAGCGAATTTGAGCATGGAGAGGTGGTCCCACCTCCAACTGGGTCTGTCCCCTTCTCAGAGAAGTTCGGTTTGCTATTTGAAAACGTTTCAAACTTGCAGATTGAGCCAGTTACTTACGAAACCTTGCTGAAGCTCTTTGATAATGGTGCGTCTTCAGACAAATTTGAGCTCTACAGAGATCCAGAGGAGTACGGAAACGATATCGAAATTGATCGCGTATGCCAATTGCAGTTTGTGAATTTCCCCTTCAAGGCAACTTTGAGATCTCTGACTTTGGCCGATGTGCGCTGCTTCATTGGTGTCAAACTTCCAAACCTAGAGGAACTGAGCATTACATTCGCCCCTTGTCCTAAATTGTTCAGTGGGGAGGAGTTTAATCTGGATGAGTACTGTCAAGACCATTCAGCTAGCACTGTGGCAGACATTGACTTACCGAAACTATTGAGATTGGAAATAACACGGTTCCTAAATGATATCTATGCACAGGAAATCCATATAAATGAGAATTTGGAGCATATGGCTTTGAGAATTGCGCCTTATGCCCTGGAAGGGATTGAGTACAAGGATTTTAAATCGTTATTCAACTCGCTGCAAAACATCACAGGCACCCTGTTCCAAGACTATGGGTTTCAGCGTGCACTAAAGAACGTTGGATCTTTGGTTGTTGAGCTGGACTCACGCACATGTGATTGTGGAGATCTGTTCCGGCCTGGGTCGGTCTTTGACAAGTTGAAGACGCTAGGGATCACTACCACTGATCGCCATTGCGTTACAAATAACTCATCATTCCCTGTTCTTGAGCAGCTCACTGTCTCAATTCTGCCTGAATTTCATGATTTGGCAGAACTCCACGAGGTTGAAATAAACTATATCAATGAGGATGATGAAACTAACATGTGGAACGGTTCTTCTTTGCCAAACGTGATGATTGACAGGGTAAATGCGCCTGAACTCAACAGTTTGACCATCCAGCGGATCGAGGAATTTGAATCAGGTTACAATGACTACGATTATGAGCTCCTTGACCGTGATCCTGATTACCATAGGCCTCAGCCTTGTGTTCTTCTGGACCCATACCCTGGTCTGGAAGAGTTGATCTTAAGGAATATTATCATCATTAACAGAGAGATCGAGATGCTGAACTTGAAGCGTGTCGAGATTGAAAACTGTGTCAACGAACCCCTCGTTGAGGACTTGACGTTGCCCTTTCTCTCCCAGAGTTTGGAAAGCTGCATTGTTAAAAGAGCCTTGTCCAACAACCAACAGTTGATTCTCTATGGAGATACCTGGAAGGACTCTAAAGACTCGCTAGATGTGACTGGGTACGATATCCAGTACAAAGACCGCTAGTGTAAAGCCCAAAGACTTCGTTCTTCCAAGTCATATTGCTGTTTGTAGGTTACCCTCTCTAACCAAATGCGAAAGTATCTGACAAAAGTCTTGCCCTACGGAGGGCAAATCCAAAGCAGCTCTAACTCCATCATCTTCGATCCAAAAATTTAAGACTAATTCTTAAATCATTACTCTACCGTATAAGCTTCAACAGAGTCACAGACCGCAGTACCTACTGACCTGTGTTGAAACCTCCGAAGATCCTTGGAATCTGGGTTCCATCGCCCAACGCACCCGCTGCTCTTTACCTAATTGAGCCAGGACATACGAACAATATGCAAATATGGGACCAAATCTGACCGGAGCAGAAGGGTATGAAGGTCCTCATGAGATTCCTCCACAGTTGCCTACTTTCTTGAATTGAAGTATGCAGTTTTCTGCGATAACAATCTGACGGGTTACCCTATCATGACGTTTTGAGACGTCCCTGCATGCGGGCATATGAAACGAAATGCTCTTATAATATTTTCTTGTCCAATTCACCCCTAATCCAACAGTTGGCACATTCATAAGCATCCACCTGGCACCAGCGCTAGTGATGTCAACCGATCTCTTTGGGAAGTTGCCCATTGAACTTCAGCAGACCGTACTTGCCAACCTCTCGACGCCAGATGACCTCATTGCGCTGGCAAGCACCTACCCAGCCTTAACCGAGTTGTTCTGTCTGGTCACTGACCACCACCAGCCACCAAGCTGTTACGTTCTTCCAGGCATCAGACGGTTTCACATCTCCGAGACTGATCTTCCGCGATCCTTCCAATACCTATTGATCGAGATCAAATACCGCGAGACGCTCGAGTCCCATTTCATCACGGGGTTCCTATCCAACTGGACCAAGCCATTATTTGTGGGGATATTGGATATCAACAAACACAAGTCGATTGGGGACGATTCAGAAGGCCTTGTCACGAGCTCAAACAACATCAAGAAGTTTATTTCCACCTTGGACCATCTCAATATCCACTTCCGTTTCAAGGAGTTCGGATATCTGGACTTTGACAAGACTTTGGCTGAGAGTAAGAACACATTCGAATGCGTCGATATAGGGACACTGTACCTCGACTTCATGAATGAAGAGCTGGAAGACGGCTCGAGAGAGTTTGAAGATGTTACAGTTCAGATCAAAAATGTCAGCCATTTGGAGGTGGAAACCCATGCTGCATCCTTTTGGCGAACCTTGGATTTGGCTGAGGTCAAGGACCAAATTGGGTTGTATGATGACTATGGACATGCACCTGTGAACTTCACAGACACTCTTGAAACTTATGACTTTTTGACAACGCAGTTTGCCACCAGCTTGAACTGCCTGTCGCTCGACCGTGTTTTCAACATGAGCTTCATCGACTTCCCGAATCTTGAGGACCTTGCCTTGACATTTATCCCCAAACTGGTACCTTCTAAAGGGTTTGCTCACGGGAATTCTTTTGAGCAAACTGCTGAGGAAATGGTGCTTCAATCCATCAGTGCTCCAAAACTCCGCAAGTTTGACCTCTGTTTCTACTCAACACACTTCCGCGTCCAGAACCTCAACATCAATCCAAACATGACCTGTTTGACGATTTGGAACCAGTGTCTCTCCGCGGAGAACGAATCCGATGGGAGCATCCTCGAATATGATAATACAGACACCAGCAATGATGCGAACAATGTTCTCAACTTTGACTTCTCCCCCTTCATGCACAACCTCGACTGTCTTACTATCAAAGATCTCCCTCGTAATCACAGAATGTTCCAGTCGTCCAAACTCGCTACAATGCCGCGCGTCAAGTCCCTCAGCATCAACGCACACACACCAATGATTCTTCCCCCACATATTCAAAACTTCCCTGTCTTACAAGACCTCGACATTATAATATCCTGCAATTCCCAGGATAACTATTGGATCTCATACCCCTCATCAAGGAACTCCACCATCAGTGCGATCAATGCACCAAATCTTGAGGATCTGTCCGTTTCAAGCTATCCTGAATACGATGGTGAGCTTACCTACACCAACTTTCCGATCTGGCAGTTCAGTGATTCATGTTACCCTCGGCTTAAAGCAATCCACATCAACGGCATCTCACTGATCCCAAAGCCCCTTAACTTTCCAGCTCTCGAGAGACTGTTTATGAACAATTGTTTTGATTTCGATCCAACAACTGAAACTAGGGCGCCTAGAACAACAGTGGACTTCGAGAAATCGAAGGTTTTGCGAAGGGCAACCTTTGATTTCAATTCAGATCTCACTGTCGATGTTGAGTACGAACTGGTGTTCAAAAACGAGATGTGGGTCAGGTTTACCGATGATGTTGTCAGGATTGAAGAGGCTTATCACAGGGCCACTTATAGCAGAGACACTATTGGGTGAGCTACCATAATGGTGAGCATGATTAGAATTCTTAGTATAGTTGTGGACTATACTTTCAAGTTTCTCCTGCGTTCTAAAGCGGTAAAATCTATGTGTGTGAGTCGTTTAAGGGTGGAGAAAGTCTTTAAATATCAATCGAATCGCCAAGAATGAATACCTTGTCAAGGTGGAGGAGCCGAGCAATCTCGTATGTTGTGGTCGATCAAGGACGTTATAATATTGGATGACTGGTTGCTGGCAATGGCACCCCATCTCTTCCATATGCCGACATCTGAATTGTTATGAGTTTAGGCGCGTCTCCCGTATGAACAAACAAGGTGTTCAAGGAAGGATTGTCAATCCAGTTACAAGACAAGGACCATCAGGGCCAGTCATATGTACACACATTGTCTCAATATCAGGGAATTCTCGAAGATGGTACGGTAGAAATTGAGGTGTTTGGCTGTCGGCTTGAGGCCGACTCTCTAGGTGTTGATAGATCTGAACATCTTGGGGGTTTGTGCGGAAGGCTTTCAGCAGGTAGTGAGCGTGGGAGAATGGGAAGGCAAGAAAGCCATAGGCTCCAAAGTATGCGGACTGGCTGAAAGGAGAGTAACCGGAAAGGGCAGTGATATGCAATTGGGTCTGCACCTGGGAGAGTTCGAACATAAACCAGAATGGGCCAGGGTTCATGAATGAAGTCGAGGGCAGACCCCAAGCAGCTCCAATTGGCAGGCTCTCAAATCGATTCAGCTTGTCCTCGTCCAATGAGGAAGAGATCGTCTTATTTCTGGCGTGATTCTCTCTTTTCTGTTGCCTACATGTCATTATTCATTATAGCGGTCATTATCATTAGTTGAAGGTTCATAAATAGGCAAGTCATTGCAATGTCATTTTCTCCAGGTCATCCGAAGCGTTTGAAACCAGTCTCAAACTGGCTCTTTTGAAGAAAGGCGTGCCAATTGGCGAAGAGCTGACTGCCCTTCTCTTCAAATCGGACCCAATGTCCTCCAACGACCTCTTTCTGACCAGTTTATTCGGCTGCTCTTGCACTGGAGTGCATGGTCCCTCGCATTCTTCGGAGTGAAAGTCGGTAGCTCTCTCCTTAACCGAGGAGCCATGCTTCTTGAGATTCCAGGTCTCGTTGGCACGTTTGATAACGTCAAACTTCTTGAAACTGGCGTCCGCCTCACGCGGTTTGGAGCTGCTGGGCGTCACGAGTCCGAGTCCGCCTCTAAGGAGTCGCTCGTCCTGCTTCAGTTTCAGCAGCACCAGCTTCTCGTGGTCGATCTCACTCCGCAAAGCGTCGGACTCCTGCTGCAACTCCGAGGTGAGCCGTCTGAAGGACTTCGAAACCGGCTTGACTGTATTCCTGTTAACCAGCCGTTTGAAAATGGGCGTCACATCGGCAGGGATGGAGAAGTACTCGTTCTTGACGTCTTTGGAGAACGTCGGCGACTTTGTCCCTGACGCCAAGTCCCAGTTTGTTGGTGCCTCGAGGCGTACACCCCCTCCCAACAGAATGGACCGCGAGTTCTTGATGGCCCTCGTTAGCATATCCATGTGCGTGTCGTCGTCGGTGTCGTCCTCGTCGTCGTCGGTGTCCCCGACTTCGTCCCCATCGCCGTTATCGTAGAACGCGTCGTCTTCGGAGTAAAAATGCGTCGTGTCGCCCACGTCGTTGCTCAGGCTCACTTCGTACAGCGACGATGCGGAGGAGCACGTCGCTGTCGAAGGTCTTCTCGGCGTCGAAGTGGGCAGGAAAGAGTGGAGTTGTGGTGTGCCGAAGGTTTCAGCGTGTGAGCTCACGGGCGTCTTTGGCGCATGTGGCGCCAGCTTCTTCTGCTCCATTGCAGCTCAATTTATTTATTGGTTTGATTGTGAGATTTCCAGGCAAAAAAAAAAAAAAAAAATGATGTTTTTCTTATCGTTCCTATCGCCAACCATAACCCAAACCAAATCATAACTACACACCATACTCACTTCATAAGATTAATGCATACCCTTTGGGCACTCTAATGTACAAAATTCATGACAACTCTAGAAAAACAAACTCAGCTCACAGGCCAAAGGTCTCTCAGACCAACAGCACGGCGTTGACGCAACCGTCCCTGTCAGGCTCGTTGGTGATTTGGGCATACTTACCCCAAACAACCTTACCACCAGCAGTAACCAAACCCAACTCGGAAACATTCACCTCAATAATGGTACCCTTGGTCAAGACACCCAGCTGGGTGTACATTGGACTCTGTGGGTTCTTCTTGACACCTAGAATTGGCAAAAACACAGTAACACCAAGCTCTGGATGCGTCACGTTGGCTTTCTTCTGTCTCAGAGCAGATGGTCTGATGATACGCTCCATCTTCACCGGTCTTCTTGTGAACCCCTCGCCGACAAAAGTGTGCTTGGTGATCATACGCTTCCAGGCCTTCGACTTCGACTTACCAGTCTTGATAACCTTGAACATCTCCTCCTCTGAAATACCTCTGACCTTAGGCAGCGGCACGCTGAACTTGTCTGCCTTCTCCAGTCTCTTCTGCTTGATGGACGACGAAATGGCCTTGGCATTGTTGGTCTCCTGACGGTCCAACAGGTAGGTAGGCAGGGCCTCGCCGTCGTCTTCAACCGGCTTCGATGGGCCCTTGATCTTAGACTCCTCGTGTGCTCTGATCTTCTTCTTCATGGCCACTTTCTCAGCGTAACGCTTCTTAGCGAATTGCTTACCTCTCCAGCCAGTCAAGGACTGCGCATCCTTCGAGACCTTGTGGCCCTCACGAGCGATTCTCTTACGCTTTCTCTCCTCGTGGTCGAGACGACGACCGTGTTGCTTGATGTGTTGCTCAATATACTCGTTTTGAGGCATCTTAGAAGCTGGGACTGAGGTTGTTGTGAGGTTTGTGTCTGTAGGTTTCTTTTTTTTTTTTTTTATTTATTTAAGGAAGAAAAAAAATTTCTTTGCACGAGGGAGAAAAAGCCGGGTAATGCGATGAGATGGCAAAAAGCATACCATTTTCAACAGAAAGAGTTTTAGTGGCAGCTCCCTCATAAAAATAATGGGGAGTATCCCATTCAATTTCTTCCCGCCAACCTGCAAGAGTCGAAAATCCCATTATCATACATAGCCTCCTTCTCAGGACGTTGCTCTCTGATTGTGCCAAAAGACACTGATCTGGTTCGGCCACGACTGCAGCAAATTTTCAGAAAAATTGGCTCCTGCAGAAGGATTAACGAATGTATGATCCAAAGCTGTACCAAAAAGATGTCTTCTGTGTCGGTTGATCAGGCTATCAAGGCCATTGCGGACTCCTTGGAGTCAACCAAGAACTCCGTGGAGACTCTGCATTCCAAGACCGACTCGCCTGAGATCCCTGCTCTTGTCCAAGACCTCCTTCAAAAGACAGGGCAAGATCTGCCAGAAGGTGTCTCTTTGCTCGACTTGAAGAACAACGCCATGCTATCCTACTTGAACAACATCCTTCTGGTGTTGCTTGCAAGAGTGGAGGCCGCCAAGACCAACAACACTGAGGCCATTGAGGAGAAGAAGGATGACGCTGTCAAGAGATCCATCGTGCAGAGAGTTGTGATGGAGAGAGGAATCAAGAACTTGGAGAAGAAGCTACAATACCAGCTAGAGAAGATGGTGAGAAACTACACAAAGATGGAGAATGACTCTAGTGAATCTGCCATGGCGAAGAAGTTGGAGGCAGCGCAACAGAACTCCGACGAGGAGGATGACGAGGATGACGAGGACAGTGAGGATGAGTTGAACTATAGACCAGACACAAGCGCACTAATGAGAGGTGTCAAGTCCAAGAGCAAATCCAGCAAGCTGTCGAAGGGTGAGGATGAGGAGGAGAAGGAGGGCAAGAGCGAGAAGTACAGACCTCCAAAGATCAGCGCAGCATTGCCCCCACAAATGCGTGAGTCTGGCCGTCCGCAACGCAATGGTAAGAAGTTGCAGGCCATGGAGGAGTACCTGGCTGAGACGGGAGATGCCCCAATGGTTGAGCAATCCATTGGTTCCAACATTCTGAACCACGGCCGTGGGGGTGTCCAATCGGCCCGTGAGAGACGTAAGGAGCAAGAAATCAAGAGCTTTGAGGAGTCGAACTTCACCAGACTTTCCACCACTTTGTCCAAGCAGGACAAGGCTGCAAAGAAGAGACAGGCTGCTGACACTTTCTTTGGAGAGGATTGGGGCATCTTCAACTCCAAGGGTGGTGATGACGATATGAACACCAAGAGACAGAAGACTCAGAGCGCATGGGATAAAGCCAAGAGAAGACAGTGATTTGCATTTTTGTACCTCTGGAACGTTGTACAATAGGAAAATGGAGACATGGATAATGTGGAGAAGTTTGTGTGTAGCTGCTGGTATTACCTGGTGATGACATCCAGACACCATTATTCCCGATGCGGTTAACGGGCGCTATGGTTAATTTCTCAACAAAGCCTCACCCCAAATCGATCAACGAACTTGAACGATGGTCAAGCCTGTGACTCTGCATTGTCTCGCCGACATCTGCCTGATCCCAGTAAGTCGTTGCGTTATAGTGTTTTTTGCTCGACCTTCTTAGCCTTCTTACTGACCCATGGCCCAGATTGGCACTGGCAGTGCCTCCGTCTCTGATGAGATTGCCAAAACGGAGCTGGTTATCCAAAAGTCTGGTTTGAAACACACTTTGCACTCAGCCGGCACAACTATTGAAGGAGAGTGGGATGAGGTGATGAACCTGATTGGGCAATTGCACCAGAACTTGCATGAGCAAGGTGTCTTGAGAGTTCAAAGTGACATCAGAGTCGGAACGAGAACTGATAAAAGCCAAACCGCCCAGGATAAGATCGATATTGTCGTCAAGAAAATGGCTGAGGGGTTTGACTAAACTTTCCTCATACATCTCATGGATTAGCTTTTTTAATCAGTGCGTAGCTTAAGATAACTCCGTCGAGGCTATCCACTTGACTAAGCATTTTGTCAGCCGAATTCTCTTTTTTTTTTTTTTTTTTTTTTTTTTTTTTTGCAAGGCAGCCAGCACAAAAAGTGGAAAAGTTTCCCACAAACGAGGAGGAGGTGTCACACAGCTCCTTCGGTTGAGCCACAGCAACCAACTGCATCCACAGCTGTCACACTGACGGGTCCGTTAAAAAAGCACTTTATTCCTTGTCTTTCTGGCTATTTTTTGCTGTCCATACGCTATTCACCGTTGCTCTCACGCGCGTTTTTTTGCTGCCTCTATCCGTTGAACCCCAGCTCAAGTGTCCGTTAAATGTCCCACGAAAAGGACAAGGGCTTCATCACGCCGAACTCGCCCTCGCGGTCTTCGTCGCTGTCGCAGGCGCCGTCTTTGGTCCAGCAGTCACCGCGCCGCAAGAACAGAGTCACTTATAGCGACCGCTTCATCCCGGCAAGAACAGGATTGGACCTCCAGGCGGCCTTCAGTCTCAGCAAGGACGAGGCCCTGAGTAACAAGCGTCCCATGACGGCCACCAGCGGTGATCTGGACTATATGAAGGAGGAGGAAGCCAACAGAACCTTCAACACTGTGCTCAAGAATGAGCTCTTTGGGGACAATGTCCCGCATGCTCAGTCCAAGCAGCCACTGTGCGCTGACAGCTCCTTGCAACTGACCCCACCGAGGTCCTCGTCGACAAACTCATCCAATTCGGCACACTCGGCAGTGACGAGGACGCCCAGAAGGGGCAACACTGCCAATTTGTTTTCCTATCAGTCGCCCAACAGATCGAGACCCACCGCCACTTCGATCGAGAATGACATTTACTCGTTGAGTCCCGTCAGAGTTGATTCACAAAAGCTCCTCCTTTCCCCTGCAAAGAAGATGCGAAACATTGCCAAAGTACCCTACAGAGTGCTTGATGCTCCAGAGTTGGTGGATGATTTCTACTTGAACTTGTTGGATTGGGGCTCGCAGGATGTGTTGAGTGTCGGCCTTGGCTCGTCCGTGTACCTTTGGAACGCTTCTTCCGGATCGGTCGAGAAGCTTTGCGACGTGGGGGACAATGACAAGATCACCAGTCTCTCGTGGATTGGCGCAGGAACGCACTTGGCTGTTGGGACCAACAATGGAGCCGTACAGATTTGGGACGCAACGACAGCCAAGTGCACGCGGACGATGACAGGCCATACCAATCGCGTAAGCTCACTCGCGTGGAATGAGCACATCTTGTCGTCTGGCTCGAGGGACCGCACAATATTGCACCGTGACGTGAGGTCGCCGCAGCATTACATGAGCGTGTTGAACTATCACAAGCAAGAGGTGTGTGGGTTGGAGTGGAACGTGGAGGAAAACAAGTTGGCCTCTGGAGGCAATGACAACAAGTTGTACGTTTGGGATGGATTGCACGAGACGCCACTGCACAAGTTTGAGCATTCTGCTGCGGTCAAGGCACTCAGCTGGTCGCCTCATCAGCGGGGCATCCTTGCCTCAGGCGGCGGCTCGACAGACCGCAGGATCAAAATCTGGAATACACTCAATGGACAGAAGATTAGCGATGTCGACACGGGATCCCAGGTTTGCAACTTGGTTTGGTCCATCAACTCGGTCGAGTTGGTTTCCACGCACGGCTACTCAAAGAACCAGATTATGGTTTGGAAGTACCCTGAGATGACCCAGGTTGCGCAGTTGACAGGACATACGTACAGGGTATTGTATCTCTCGCTAAGTCCAGATGGCCAGACAATTGTCACGGGCAGTGGGGATGAGACGCTTAGGTTTTGGAATGTTTTTGAGAAGAATAAAGTGGGAGAAGCTGAGGGCAAGAGTGTGTTGTTGGATGCATTCATGCAGTTGAGATAAGTTTGTTATGGGCTCTTTGTTTGATACAGGGGGCTGCTGTTTCTATATATAATTCGTGAATAATGTGTTTTTAATAATTGAGGATTTATGATTTTACCACGCACGTCCAATAGTAGTGTCCTGATATCAGACCTGTTCTTGCCGTGATGGACGCACGCCAGAGTATCCCAGGTCCATTATCTGACTTTGAGCTGTCTCAACTGGTGCACTGACTGTCCGCATCTGCGCCATTTTCTGCAACTCAACCTCCACGATGTACGAGTGAATCAGCGCTGCGTTTCTTGTCGAGGCGCTGTTCATCCAGGCAAAAAAAATGCCAAAGAACGGGACCAGACTGACAAAAAGGTCCCATAAAATGTTGGCATTGAGCTTCATTGTCAGCGTGGCAGGGAGTTGGAACTTGCTGTTCGCCACGTTTACGAGGCGGCCATGGATGGCGTACATCAAGAACGGCCCCAAGACAGGAATGATCGCCAGCAAAGGCGCGAGTCCCAGACCGAGATTGAGCGGGAAGCAGCCAAAGAAGTTGTTGTCGTCACGCCAGGCCCTGCGTTGGATCGCTTTCCACGCCTTGCGGGCCTCAGGGCTGAAGTCCTTGGGCAGTTTGCGTCTCTTTGACTTGCCGTCAGTCTCGACAAAGAAGGGGTCCTTTGTCTGGAACTTTCCGCCAACCTTGTCGTTGTAGAAGTCAATGACGTAGTCAAAGCCCGGGATGCCTTCGACTTGGTTCTGAAGGGCCTGGAGCGCGTCCATTGGTGGAAGTCTATGGTTTGAGGCACTGCAAATGCGGAGTTTGGTTGGTGTCTTGATTTTTCAATGGAACGAGAGAGCGGTTTGGGTGGTGAGGCTACGCAGATACGACCACTAATTATGAAGGTTGTGGATGTTCGCACTATAAACATTAGAGACTTTACTGTGCATTCTGGTCATTAGATTGTTTCTGCTGCTGCTGCTGCTGCTGTTGAGCGTGCTGTGCCTTTAGTGCTAGTTGCTGAGCAGTTTTCTGGACTTGAAGAGCTAGTTGTTGGTTCTGATTTTTCTGCTGTTGCTGTTGCTGTTGCTGTTGCTGTTGGCTTCTCTGGAACTCCCATTGTTGGTAATTATAGCCCAATTGTGCAATATTTGTCTCCGCTGCAGTCAGTTTGCTTTCGAGCAGTGAGACCCGTGACTCTAGCAGTTTAACATAAGGAAGCAGGTCGTAGTGAGTGGTGTTTTCTGGCCTCAATGTGTCTAGTGGGATGGCAGTTGTAAGATTCTGGGATGGGGCTGGTGGTAACTGATGTAGGGGCATTGGATCCAATGGTAGTCTGCTGAGAGAGGGAAGCTGTTGGTTGACCCTCCAGGTGCTCTCATAGGCCCTGTGTTGAGGCAGGGATGGATGGCCAGAAGCTGCAGTGGAGCTCTGGGATGCCGGCACAGGTGGGTTTACAACGGCAGATGCCTGACTTGGTGCATTGGATCCGTTGGATGTTGTTATTGTTGAGCTTTCATCATCGCCAGCAGCGGAGCTTTCCCCGCTATTGCGTCTCTCCGCTACAAACGTTGTCATTCCTTCGCCCTTGATGACCATGTTGTCTATCAGCAGGTTACATCCGGCCTGCGAGTTGGCGTGCCGTACCAGGGCATCAAGCCGGGCAAACTTCCGACCACAGTTCTTGCACTTGTGGGGCTTCTCACCGGTGTGAAGCTTCTCATGTCTTTTCAGGTCGTGCAGTCGTCTGAACTTGGAAGAGCAGATGGAGCAGTTGAAAGGTTTATCCTTGGAATGGATCAGCAGGTGAGATTTGAGATTGTGCTTGCGGGAGAAGACATGTTGACAATGCGGGCATGGAAAAGAACGGTCTCCGTCTGCTGTGCCGTTTGTGGAGGAAGAGTATATTGAAGAGGGGCTCAAGGCCTCAGAAAGAACTTCAATATCACCATCTTGGTCAGCTTGTTGTTGTGGTTGCTGCTGCTGTTGTGCGTGAAGGGTGGCAGCTACGGGGAGCACCGACGCAGTGATCGGGTGCTGGTCGAGCGAGGGTGTGCCGTTAGGAACTGCAAAGGACATTTCAAAAGATCTTCCCTTTAGTTGAACGGTCTCGAATGGCCCTGACCCTGACACGTCTTTTTGCCTGGATTTTCGATTTGCTTTCCAACTCTGCCACTGTGGCGTCAACGGACTTAAACCTTTTTTTTTCGCGGCTGGATAAAGAACCATCTTTACAATGGAACTATAGCGACAACATAGAGTTGCTCAGGAAACTCTACCAAGAAGGAGTATTTCAAGTTTAGCCATTAATCATAACAATGCATCATGTCCAATGTGACATAAACTACCCTCAGAACACCGCTATTCAGATCATTCTCACCAACAAAGGATTGACGGTTCTGAGCACTGCATCATCAACAAAGGTAAAACCAAAGAGCCGTCAAGACAATGCACTGACCTGATTCAACTGTTCATATATGTTAGAGTGGAGCAGCTCATAGGACATCACTGCAAAAGGAGACTAGAGAGGTATGACATATGATAGTCTGGGCTTGATGGTTGTTAGGAATGGTGGACAGTGCATCTGCTGTTGTAGGTAAGGAACTATTGTGATTGTCTTTCAATCTCTTTTGGTGCTCTCAAATCCACACTTTGCAATTTTCACAATTTAAAATCTTGTAGAGCCTCTTTAAGACTTTAAAAATTGAGAGACGATCAAGTCCACATTTCTCATTTTATGATTATCACAATTAGAAGACACCACCACCTCCCTTCTGCAGTTCGGGTCGAACTTCGAACTTCGACCTAGAAATAAAATATCTCACAACGTGATACTGTACCACACTGTCATGCCCTACACAAGAAAGGCTTGACAGTTTCGGGGCCGAGGTTCAGCATTTCCATTGGGCACAATGTCATGTCGCCGATAGTGTTCTTCGAATTACGAAGATCGTGAAGATCTTTGATTTTCATGCTAAGATGTACACTTTGCTAAGGCTCCAAGCGTACCGGCAGAAGCCGGACCACAGTGGACTCCGGCAACCGGTTAACTCTTGCTCCTCAAAAAGGTATACAGCACTCCCTGTAGATCCCGGAACATAGAAGATGTCTGTAGTAGCATCCACTGTGGTTTGGCGATATTGGATTATACGTCAGCCTGAAAATTGCCGGGGCACACTTCGGACCTCGGGGGTTTTAGGATGAACGGGGCCATTGTCATACGTCTTTTGGCATGTTATAAAAGGCCCGGATTGCCCCCCACAAATCAAATCCCCTTCCTCAAAATCTGTCGGATAAAGAATTGTGCACAATGGTGGGCCTAAAGACTGTCTTTTACACCTCCGGCGCCGTCTTTGTCGGTGGCTCTTACTACCTCCATCACAACCTGTCCAAGAGATACCCGGACATCCCAACATATGAATTACCTTCCCATTCCCGCATTTCATCCACTTTCAAACAGTCTCCAAACGGCACAGCCATCAAGTACTGTGACACATTTAAGATCTCCGTTGATGCCCACAAGGTCCAGGACTTGTCTGAGTTGAGAATGGCGCTACTGGGCCACCCTCTCATCAGTCGCCTCATTGAAACAGACACGCATCCAAGCTCCTCCGATTTACTCAGAATCAAACTGGACTCCATCGAGAGCAATCCGGTGAGGGAGAGCACACTGTTGACCTGGGGTTGGAAGACACCTAGCCTGGTGCAATGGTTTGAGAAGTTGGCCAGTTACGGATATCCTTGGAGGCTCATGAATGGGGGGAAACACGAGGTTTACATTGAGCGTGTCGGCACCGAACAAATCGATGTATACTTCTCGTCTGCCCATGAGTACAATGAGTTGAGAGATGGCAAGCTGATCCCAAAGCTCACCCAGTGTGCCCACAGAGACTACGCTAGAATCCTCTTGGAGAGCAGCTTGGGTGACTTGAGGCTGAAACCTTGATCATTGTGTCTGACAGAGGAGATTAGTTGCATCCTTCTTTGACAAATTGCATCTATGTGTACGTATTAATGTTGAAAACGAAATTGTTGTTGGACAAAGTCATAACTACTTTCCATGCTCGAGACCTTACCAAATGGGAGGTGTCCGTCCTAATTCCTAAAAAACCTAAAAATCCGACTTTGATTAGTTAAGCCCTTCGCGGGTTTCGCGACCTTACCTAATATCCCGAGCAACTATCTGGACTCCCGGGTAACGGCGTTAACTATGGACCCCGCACTCTTTGGGACAGAGGTTGCTTTGGACCCAAATCCCTCACAGGGGCCAGGATTGGGACAATTTGAGCCAATAAAAGCGGCAGATGGATCTCGTTGGGCCTATAAGTCATAGGGAATAACTTTGGGGAATCTTTTCACCCAAACTTGGGCATCTTTTGGCCATTTTTTCGTCGACATGGCTGGCCCACATGCGCGATTTTTTTGACACACGCATATCTGCTTCAAAAACGACTTTCACACATGGCCAAAATCACCAAACATGAAACTTACCAACACATCAAACACACTCTAGTACTGTCTTTTCGCGTTTGTTCTGTCCACACACCTCTGAATTTGCTTCACAGCACCCCCACGCTTACAATCACGCACACTTTGTCTCCCCTGAGCTGATTTTTTGTGCCTCTTTTACATCACGTCAGCAAAAGCCATGTCCTTGGTCCAACCACCAACACGCAAAAGAAAGAGAAACTCCTTCAGCGACTGGAACACGTACCTCCAGGACTCCTCGCAGGCGTTCCAGCACGCGCACGAGGAAGACCAGGCGGCTGAGCAAGGCGGCTCAGTCTTGGTCCTGGACTCGGATGTCGAAACTGAGTCCGTATCCGGTGGCAACAACTACGATTTCAAGAAAGGTGCCAGTACAACCATCGAGGAGGACGATTACGAAAGCAGCTTCAACTCCCGCGACGTTACCGTGGATGACGACGAAGTGGTGTTTATCAAAGAGGTCCCTGTCCAGCAGCACAAGAGACCTGGCTCTCTTTCTGAGGTCCAGTTTCACAACAGCTTTGCCCACAACGAGAACATCATTCTGCCGCCTGTGCACATTGGACTCAAGAAGAGAAGAACCAACTCCCTCCCGCAGCTACCTCTCTCCCAACTTTCTTACAGAAGAGTGTCTGAAAGTAGCAAGATTGGAGAGATTAAGCCAAACTTAGTCCTCAAACAACAGACATGCCACCCGCAGTCAAACACATACGCCCTCTCCTCCTCACAAACCGTCCCCTCCTCATCCAGCTATGACTCTAACTCAAGCGCTTCCACCGTGGTGAACGGAAACAATACCCTTATGTCAGGTGCATTTCACTCTGACACTTCCTCCTCTCTGTCCCCGGTTCCTACCGCTAAGCCACAGCCTGTCACTGATGAGAATGGCTACTACATTGCCAACCCGGGTGACACATTTGCTAATGGCCGCTTCAAAGTGGTTTGTACCCTGGGTCAAGGAACTTTTGGCAAGGTTATCAAAGCCATTGAAACTGACACTAATGAGACTGTCGCCATCAAGATTATTAGAGCCATCCCCAAGTATAGGGAGGCGTCCAAGATTGAACTGCGTGTCCTAACAACTCTCAAGAATGCCGATCCAGACAACCTCAACCACTGTATCCATCTCAGAGAGGTTCTTGACTATGAAAACCACATCTGCATCATTACAGATCTCCTGGATATTTCTCTCTATGAGTTCCTGCAGAAAAACCATTTCAAGCCCTTCCCAGGCTCTCAGATACAGGCCATTACAAGACAGCTGATCAGATCAGTTGCGTTCTTACACGATCTGAAGCTCATCCACACCGACTTGAAACCAGAAAACATTCTTCTAACGGATTCGGACTTTTTCAAAAGAAAGAACAAACTGCTGCTCAAGAATCCACTCATCAACGTGATTGATTTTGGTTCTGCCATCTTCAATGACGAATACCACTCGGAGCTCGTGTCGACGCGCCACTACAGAGCCCCAGAGATTGTTCTGGGTCTCGGTTGGTCGTTCCCTTGTGATATGTGGTCCCTTGGCTGCATACTTGTTGAGCTTGTCACTGGTGAGGCCCTCTTCAACACACATGAAAATACGGAGCATCTCGCCATCATGGAGAAGGTGATTGGTGAGAAGATCCCGTTGGGAATCATCAACAGAATGCCTTCGGCCAGCCTCAAGAACCAGTTCTTCCAAAAGGACCCACGCTCAAGCTACTCGTGGAGTTTGAACTGGCCGCGTGTCGGCACTACTGAAAAGTCCCGTGAGTTCGTGGGGTCTTTGAAGAAGATTGACCAGCTCATTTGCTCGCGTATTAGAAAGCCTAAAGTGAGCATTGATATGAAGTACAGCTTGACAAAGAACTGGGAGCGCAACAAGAACAAGAATATCAACATTGAGACTTTCAAATTCTGGTACTACTTCATTGATTTGGTGTTCAAGTGCCTCAAGTATGACCCAGCGAGGAGAATCACGGCCATTGAAGCCCTGAATCACAATTGGTGGGACTACGGCATCATTGATGAGGGCACTGACGGTATGTCCAACTTATAATTGGGCAGGAGGCGTTATTTGGGTTGGATTGGGGTTATTGAATTCGCCACACAGGCTGTTGTTGTTTTCTTCACTTCTAGAGTTTTTGCTTTTGCATTGCTTTCTTCTGTTTCTGCGTTTTCCTTTTGACTTTACAGTAAGCATTCGATCGCTTGATTTTTGCTAATGTGGTTTATACTTGCTAAGTTTTTAATGATGATTTATGACTACTTTTCCTGCAACGGTAATGATAAACGAAATATTGCATTAATCAAACCCTCTCCAAAGTACCATTCTCAACGTGGTAGATGTAGCCAGTGATTGGAACCTCTTTGATAAACTTCTCTTCCCTTAAATAAACAACATCGTCGATGACGGATTGCTTCAAATCAGTGAATGGCAGGAATGAGAACTTGTCAACGTTGCCACCAACTTCTTTCTTCAATTGGTCTCTCAATTGCTCATCGTTGAAGGTCAACATACCACAGTCAGTATGGTGAATGACGACTATCTCCTCTGTGCCTAGCAATCTCTGGGAGATGATCAAGGAGCGAAGGGCATCCGTGGCACGACCACCAGCGTTTCTGATCACATGGGCCTCACCAATCTCCAAACCAAGGATCTTTTCAGTGTGGATTCGGGCATCCATACAGGAAACAATGGCAATTTTCTTGGCCGGGGGCAGTGGCAGTTTACCCTGCGTGAAGGATGTCGCGTACTTGCCGTTGTTGCTCTCGTAACGGGTGGTGTTATCAGTGCTCATTTACGTTGAGAGTATATAAGAATGTATACGATTGCAACAGCAACAGGAAACTGCCCTTCCTATAAAAAGAGTACTTCTTCCTTGGAGTTGCGGAATCGAGGAGATTCCGTCATTTGGAGCCACTGTTTCGTTTTACCCTACGGGTGTAGGCTCTTAACTCGTAAATGGTGCGCATGTTTATGCACGCCGGGGTAGAGTTTGAAAACTATGCATTGACTTGGTACACTTTCTCCAGAGAACCGTCTTCGACGTGGTAAATGTAGCCGGTAATTGGAGTATGAGGGCGGATGTAATGGTTTGTATTGAGATAGTCCACGTCTTCAATCACGCTCTGCTTCAGGTCCTTAAAAGCCATGAAGGAGAATTGGTCAGTCAACCCGCCCGCCTCTTTCTTCAACTTGTGTCTCAGCTCCTCGTCGGTGAAGGTCATCATTCCACAGTCAGTGTGGTGAACGACAAAGATTTCATTGGTTCCCAGCAGTCTCTGTGACACTATCAACGACCGGAGTGCCTCAAAAGACCGGCCCCCGGCATTTCTGATGACATGCGCATCCCCGGCCTTCAGACCAAACACCTGTTCTGGCAGGATTCTGGCATCCATGCAAATGACAATGGCTAGCTGCTTCTTTGGTGGCAGTGTCAATGCTCCTTGGTCGAAGGTCGCATGGTACTCTTTGTGGTTGGCCTCATAGTGTTTGGTGTTTTTGGTGCACATTTGCCTTCAACTTTCTTGTTTAGACTATCGTATAACCTGTGTATTTTTTTTTGGTTTTTAGCCTAGAGCGAAATCCTGCAAATTGTACCCCGGAGTGTGGCCGGACCGGAGTAGAAAGGCTTTACTTTTGATTTCCTTTCACGTTCATTTTTATGGGTTCAAATTGCACTGAAACTGTTGTAAGGATACCCGGAAGTTCAAGAGCTTAATCAAAGGCACTTTTGGAATGATTATCAATTGTGATTACAGTTTCCGGATTTTTTTAAGCCGAACTACAGCCAATGCAAGATGAGATCATCGTAATTGCCAAAGGTTCTGTTGCAGTAAGGAAAAACACTAACGAGAGAGAATGTGTACTGCTCAAGTTTAAAACATGGAACAGTGACAGCTCGGATCCATGGCAGCAATCTCGCCCAGGCAGAGAGTGCATGGTCATGTTTGACTCCCTCACAACGTGCTTCTTCTCCGTTCTTTAGATGCAGCGGCACCTTTGAAGGCCAGAGTGGGAAGAAATTAAAGTAGCCCCATAGGAACCAAGCATCGTTTCCTTACAAGGAAGAAGTCCTATTTGTCAAAGTTGAAGCTATCCAAAAACTCAGGAATATGGAGAGAATAGCTGTGGTTGGGGAAGCATTGCACCCAAAAGAGGATCCCAGGGAAACCCTCCCATCAATTGCCACCTGGATATAGGAGAATCTCCTTGACGCCAACCGCTCGATTTGCTAGAATAACAGCAATCGGATGAATTATGTTGGCTTACATTACATACATACATTTTATTCCTGGAAACAAAACATCTTTGCATTCAGAGAAGGTATGAGTTGTTGCTACGAATCTACAGAATCTTCTGAAATCAAAACAAGTACATTAACAAAGTAGTCAATCGCGCGATCAACGCACGGGTCAACATGATGCATCGACCAGTCTAAACCCTCTCGGTGTGAACAACTTGACCCTTCTCCTCATCGCTGATGACGACTTGCTGCTCCTTGACATCAACTGGCAATTCGGAGACATCAGTTGGCTCCTCCTCGGCGCCAGCCGCCAAGTTTCTGTGGAAGTTCTCTGGGCCAACCAGTAGACAGATGAATAGGAAGATCTGGACACCAGCCATGAAGTAGGACATCACCTTGCCGTAGTCGTAGATACCTTTGCCCAACTCTGGAAGTGGGAACTTTTCACCGGCCTGTGCCTCAATTGTGGAGGAGGCAGAGGAGGCCAAGTTACCCAATTGGTAGGCCAGACCGGCAAACAAGGATCTGAACTGTGGTGGGGATAGTTCAATCAAGTGCACCGAGATGACACCCCAAACACCCATGACCGCAAAGTTGAGGAAGAAGTTACCTGCAATAATCTTGGATTGGTCACGGGTCATGAATGCAAGATAGATGAAAGCGGAACCGAAGCAGACGGAAATCATCATGGATAGACGTCTTCCTGTCAGCTCGGACATCTGTCCCACAACAACACCACCAATCATGGCACCAAGGTTGACAATCACCATGGTCACAGTTCTCGCGTTGGCAGAAAGGCCAATCTGTCTCTCTAGGAACACTGGGAACAAGTCCTGACAACCGTGGGAGGAGAAGTTCATGGCAGACATGAGGAAAATGAGGTAGATGAATAGGATCCAGTGGTTCTTAACGGCATGCTTCAAGTCAGCGAGGAATTGCTTGACTGGGGAGTTGGCCTGGTCAACCTTACCCTCCTTCAGGGCCTTTTCACGGGCAGCGCGCTTGTGCTCCAAAAAGAACTCATGTTCTGGGGTGAACCATCTCCACACAAATAGCAATGCTGGTGGAACAGCGGAAAACCAGAATAGAGCTCTCCAGGAGTGTGGCGTGAACTGGAAGGCTCTCCAGAAGACAATTGCGAGAATGTAGCCAAAGTTGTAGCCCGGTAGGTAGATACCACCAAGAATAGATCTGGAAACGATAGGCTGGGACTCAAGGGCAGTGGCAGAGGCAGCACCATACATACCACCCATGGAGATACCAAAAAGGGCCCTGACTGCAAGGAACTGAGGCAAGGTTTGGATGAAGCCGGTACCGATTTCAATGACGACAAAGATGGCAGCACAGAGCAAGTACGCTGGTCTTCTTCCGTATGTGTCAGAGATGAAACCAAAGATGATGGCACCAAGGGATCTGAACATCAACACCAAGGTGATACCCCAGGTAACGGACTTCACAGGGACACCCAGGGACTTGGAGATGGCGGAGGCAGTGACAGAGGAGACGAAGAAGTCAAAAGCATCAACCGTCCAACCCAGCCATCCCAGCATGAAGTAGTTCCAGTCACTGCGGGACATTGCTTTGAAGGCTGGGACTGGGTTGATAGACTTGATCGAAGTTCCTGGTAGGTGGAACAACGATGGGATTCTTGTGGCGAGGTATCTGCCAGCGGAAGTCTTTTTGCTAGACATGATGGGAGATATAAAAAAAAAGAACAAAGTGATGATGATAAGAACAACAAGCTAAAAGGATGCTGAGTGGGATAGTGCTGTGTATTTATAATAAGGTTGCTGAGATGGTTGTCAAGCGTGGTCAAAAAAAAAAGAAAGGATGTACCCCAGATTTGGCGAGAGGGTTTTCTTACAGTCCGTTTTGGCGAAAAGAAAATGGTGTCTTGGCGACGCCTGCTACTTCCTGATTGGGTTGTTTTTGGCGCAAAACCTGGGGACTGTGACAGTTGAGGAGGAGAATAACGCCTTGTGCCCCGCTGAAAAAAACCAAAGTGGGCAGGGGGGCGGGGGGCCAGAACGGGGCTCCAGTCCTTAGAGGTACCAAATATTGATACCGACAACGCACAGAAACTTCCTTGCAAGGGATCCTTGGTTCGACAGTTGCGGGGGGCTGGCCTGTGCTTTGCACTGATGTACAAGTCATTCCTTTTTCCCTGATCTCGATGCATGCCCCGCTAAGCCGTGGACTTCCTGAAAGGCTGAGGACCCTAGCCGTGCCACTGGAGTGGCCTTACCGGAATCTGTTCTTGATTCTTCCGAATGACCAAGGCACAAATCGCGACGCACTGTAAATACCGGCTGACACAACAGCGGTTGAACTTGGCTGGGCATGGTGTCCCGGGATTTGGGGTTTTCCATGGGGGGGTTGTGGAGGGGGGCGAGGGCATCTGATCCGACAGCTAATTATTCCGAGACGCTTTCATTCTACAGGGGCGTTTCAAATGCCTTCAGCGTGATGTGGGAAGGGGCTGTCCCCCCTCCCCGGATTGTGTCAAATGAATCATCTCGGGTTCAGTTGTACCATCCTGCAAGCTGACAAACCCAACGATGAATTATACGCCTGGGGCTCCCCACGTTTTTTGCTCTTTTAGCCTTGGCTCACCTTGGCTCCTTTGGGCAAGATTAGCCCCAGGAATTTTTGTTTTCAGCCCTGCGTCAAATGGGGATTTCCATACAGCCGGCAACCGCCGCCTGCCAAGTGCCCCGCCTCAAGATGCAGTGTCTGCAAAATACGTGGGGGCAGATGGAGCGAGAAACTGCGGAGAAAGAGAAGACAAGGCATAAAAGTGGGTTGAAACTATGGTTTGGTGTCAGGGACTGGCAGTCGTCTCGGCATTCCATCGCAGGCAACCCCGGCAATGGACTGGTCGAATGGAACGAGAACAGAGAATAAATCATCTACCCATCGAGAAAGTAAATTTTGCTGGATCACGTACTTGACTCAAAAGATTGAGTCGCGCGGTGGGGTGTGTGTAATCTAATAGCAATACTTCTTAGTCAGAGAGTAGGGAGTGGGCAGTTGATAGTGGGACGGCACCTACAAGATTCAGCAACCCAGGCTTTCTGTCCCTGGTAATGGAGTAAAAGTCCTGTTCTTACAAGTGTTGCAGCTGTCCATTGTTGGGCCATCGAGATCGGCGTCTCTTCTCTCTTTGAAAACAGTGAATTCCAAATTGAGGAAGGGTCTTGCGTCCTGAGACAACTGCGCAACAGTTACACGCAGTGGAGCAAATCGCCCGCCGCAGCGATGAATAAGAGTTGGGGTTGAAGCAGTGCTGTCCCTTCTCACTACTCCGCAACTGAGTGTCACATCAAAGTATAGGTCGTGATTCTCTGGGGAAACAAAAACTATCCCACGGGTTTTGCAGCGTTCATTCATCCCCGGGGCTCTTCAAAGTTGCCCCCCAGTTTCTAAGGTCCTATCTTATCCCAAGCGCGCAATAACCCAATAATTTATGCAGTCTTCCAACAAACGCTATCTTTTCGCAAATTGAGGGGATGATCAACCCATGAACTACGCATGCGCTTTGTTGGGTTGCCTCCGCTGTTTGCGGAGGGCAAACAACCTGCACAAGTTTCCAAGGTTTTGGTCTCCAGCTAGCTCTGCCAAAAAAAAAAAAGAAAGAAGATATCACCCAGAAAAGAAACAGCTTTGGAACCACTGTACACCTTCTACAATCCATTACCCATATCATCTGTTCATTGATCACATGCTTCTTGTCTAACCCTCTGTCACCTGCGCAGCTTGTGGATTCTTTATCAGTGAGTTTTTCCAGATCTTCTTCAGGGACTCGTTGAAGACATCAATGTTGTAATCAATGAGGTTCATTGAGAACTCAAGATCAGTTGACTTGATGAGACACACGAGCGTCAAACCCCTGATCATCTTGTGGAATGTCAACACGTATCCATTCTGTAGGTAGCTCTGGCACTTCATCTGGGCCTTGCCTTCGTCGTACAAGTCGTTCAAGTCGACTGTCACGTCGATAAACTCCGCACAGACTTCATATGTCTGGATATCGACTGGGCTGGAGTCCGTTGCAACGTAAATCTTGGAGTTGACGTCAAAGAGGAAGGACTTCTCAATGCGAGAATGCTGCACAAGGTTGTCAAGAAGGTTCTCCAGATTTGGCAGCTCAAAGATCAGCTTCTGCACAATACGACTGAATGCCTCGTAGATGGAGTGGTCAAAGATGGATGTCAGGTGAAACGACACCTGCACGCCCTCAATACCAAGATCCAAGAGCTCGTCGCCAATTCTCTGCATAATGTCTCTCTGCGTGTCCAGTCTGAAGTCCTCGCTGAGACCATCAACTTTGTGAATCAGCACCTCAATATGGATGGCTGGGTTCACCTTGTACGCGTACTCGATTATCATCACCAGGTTCGTCAGGGCATTGAGATACTCGTCCTGTGAGTCAATGACATACACGAGGGCGCCAACGTTCTTGAACAGTTGCTCTGAGTCGTAACTTGGTTCAAAGTAGTTCAGCTGACCCGGGAGCTCCATAACAGCGAGGTCGATTAGCGACGAGTAGTGCTCAGTCGTTGGCTTGGATGTCGACTCAAGGTATAGTGTGTCGAGTGGTTGCATATTATGGAAGACAACCTTGCAAATGGAGGACTTACCGCCTCTTCGTAGACCCATCAGAAGGATAGTGGCGCGCTCAGGGTCATTTGCCGGGTCATTGAGAAGAAAGGGCTGCTCAGACATGGTTGTGGTGAGGGAGATTCGTTTTTTGATGTTGAGGGCTGCTTCTAACTTTGGACCTGACGATAGCTCTCAACTTTCGAGACGGGTACAGGGCTTCGTGACCTTTCTGGATTAAGACCCAATAACGAGATATGAGAGGAGAAAAAATCCCGTCCCCTTTAATACAAAAAAACTCAAAAGCACCATATGTCACAGGATCCATTTGACCAGAAGAAGAAGTCCATTGTGGATGAGATCACCGAGACTTTGTCAGCGGTGCGTGATGCCTCGCCAAAGGGTTCCATCGATGAGCTCTGTGTGCCCATCATCCACCTCATCAACTCCAACCATGACATGGTGACGACGTCATCGTGCTCGGGAAGAGTCAGTGTTTTCCTGGAGGGTTCCAAAGTGAAATCAGACAACGAACACAAGATTGGAGGTAAGGGAGAAGGTGGACACTGGCTATTTGTGACACATGACAAGAACGAGTTGGATGGATGGTACAAGAATCTGGAGTTCCACTATGCAGATGCCCAGCCAGATATCCTCAACGGAGAGTCCAGGTACATTCTATTCAAGTTCGAACCCCTTATCCTGCACGTTAAATGTCGTGATTTGAAGATGGCTCAGAGACTGTATCAAGTTGCCATGAACTGTGGGTTCAGAGAGAGCGGCATTGGAATCAACAACATTGTGGCAATAAGAATCTCCATCAAGCTCGACATTCCCATCGGATACCTCAACAATGAGCAGTATGATATCTTTGTCACTGAGCCATATCTTGAACTAGCCACCAAGCTGTCACTGGAGAGATTCAACGAGAATGAAAAGAAGTTGAAACAACTCTATGAGAACATTGAGACCCTTAATAATATTGTTGAGGAGCACACGGAAAGCAAAGAAGAGAGAAGAGAAAGAAAGCGTCGTGAGGGTCTACTCAGACAGCAGGAGAAGCAACAATTGCAACTGGAACAATTGACGTTGGGGTGACCCTCAAGGATACATCATTATATAATCACATCATCTCGCCGGGTAACCAGTGTTCTTTTTTGTTTCGTAGCTGCCACGGCCGTTCTTTGAAAAAAATCTCATTGACATAAGAGTGAAGTCTACAGAGATCCCAGTCCACCATATCAATCCCCAGTCACTAAACATGTCTGAGAACGTTGAGAACTTGCAGAAGCTTTCCATCTCCGAGCAGACCCCAGCTGCTGAGTCAGCTGCTGTCCCAGCCGAGGAGGTTGTGCTTGGCCCAGATGGCCAACCATTGTCCAAGAAGGCCCTTAAGAAACTAGAGAAGGAGAAAGAAAAAGAGCGTAAGAAGGCTGAGCGTGCCGCCCAATTGGCCCAAGAGCAAGCCGAGAAGGCCGCCAGAGAGGCCAACGACCCAGCCAGAGAGAACTACGGTAAGTTGCCATTGATCCAATCCCAATCCAGAACTGGTGTTCCAAGAATCTTGTTTGAGAACCTGTCAGCTGCCAATGACGGCGAGGAGGTTGTCTTCAGAGCCAGAGTCCACAACTCTAGACAACAGGGTGCCACTTTGGCCTTCTTGACCTTGAGACAACAGGCTGAGCTGATTCAGGTTTTGGTTAAGGCTAATGGTGAGTCCATTTCCAAGCAGATGGTGAAGTGGGTTGGTTCCATCAACCTTGAGTCGATTGTTCTTGTCCATGGTGTTGTTAAGAAGGTTGAGGAGCCTATCAAATCTGCCACCATCCAAGACGTTGAGATCCAAGTCACCAAGATCCACACCATTGCTGAGACCCCACAACAGTTGCCTATCTTGATTGAGGATGCCTCTAGATCGGATGCCGATGCCGAGGCTCTTGGTCTTCCAGTTGTCAACTTGGATACCAGATTGGACACCAGAGTCATTGACTTGAGAACTGTCACCAACCAGTCCATCTTCAAGTTGCAAGCTGGTGTCACTGCGTTGTTCAAGGAGTTCTTGACCAGCAGAAAGTTCACTGAGATCCACACTCCTAAGTTGCTAGGTGCCCCATCCGAAGGTGGTGCCAACGTTTTTGAGGTCACTTATTTCAAGACCAAGGCTTACTTGGCTCAGTCGCCACAGTTGTACAAGCAACAGCTGATTGCCGCTGACTTTGAGAGAGTCTTTGAGGTTGCCCCAGTTTTCAGAGCTGAGAACTCCAACACCCACAGACACATGACCGAGTTTGTGGGTTTGGATCTCGAGACTGCCTTTGAGGAGCACTACCACGAGGTTTTGGACTTGTTGTCCGACTTGTTTGTCTTCATCTTCACCGAGTTGAAGACCAGATACGCCAAGGAGATTGCCGTTGTCAGAAAGCAGTTCCCAGTCGAGGAGTTCAAACTTCCAGAGGACGGCAAGATGGTGAAACTGCACTTCAAGGAGGGTATTGAACTATTGAGAACTGTCGGTGGTAGAACTGACATTGGTGACTTTGACGACCTGTCGACCGAGGATGAGAAGCTTCTAGGTAAGTTGGTTCGTGAAAAGTACAACACCGACTTCTACATTCTTGACAAGTTCCCATTGGCCATCAGACCATTCTACACCATGCCAGACCCAGAGGACCCAAGATACTCGAACTCTTATGACTTCTTCATGAGAGGTGAGGAGATTCTCTCTGGTGCCCAGCGTATCCACGACCCAGAGCTTCTTGCCGAGAGAATGAAGCACCACGAGTTGGACCCTAACCACCCAGGTTTGAAGGACTATGTCGATGCCTTCACTTATGGCTGTCCACCTCACGCTGGTGGTGGTATCGGATTGGAGAGAGTCGTCATGTTCTTCTTGGACTTGAAGAACATCCGTCGTGCCTCGCTATTCCCACGTGATCCAAAGAGGTTGAGACCATGAGTGCACTTGTATAGACTGCAAAAATATCATAAGTACCAAATTAAACTTATAGAGACACAGGGCTGCTGAATTTGAGATATTCCATGCATTGAGTGCAAAAAGCGCATTTGCAGGTGCTACATCTCCGCAATGGGGGTGCTGGTGTCAGTTACTTACAAAAAAAAAAGAAGCAAAAAAAAATTGATTCAGTCTATGAAGGAATTTGCCTCGGCTGAGACAAAGGAGACCGTGTTCGCTCTCTCAAACTTCTCTGTTAGGGTAAATACAGCCAATTGTTGGCCAGGGAATGCTGAAAATGCGGGTCTCACAGCCAGAAGAAAATAAAATAAAAATCGCAGATCTCCAAAGTCCGCTAAAAAAAAAAAAATCGCGGGAATTTTGTCCACGTTCAAAATTACAAGCTTTCATCTATTGCACACAGCACAAACTCACCCCCCTTAAAGCACAGCCGTCCCCGCAGATTCGCTTGTGTTGGCTATCCAATCATTGAATTTTTCACAGTACAGGCAACTATCATAGCTTCAGTGTCTGCCTGCCGGAGCTAACAGGTGCCTGCTTTGTTTCTTGCTATTCACCTCGCACCTCCGCAAACACAACGACAACAACAACAAGCTAAGCAGTGCGAGTTTTCGGCACAGCTGGTTCTGTCAGTGAGTTCCAACCTCATACACTTTCAATGTCCACTTCCTCTGCCGCAGGCGGTCCCAAGGACCTCTCCCTGGCCGAGCTGAACCCGTCCATCGACATTAAGGAACATCAGCTTCCTTCACAACCTACAAAGCGTGAAACCAAGCCCAGAGCAATCGACACAGTCACCGTGGTGACAGAGTACAAGTCTGAGAAGGCCAATATTTTGAACCTGAATGTTGGTGACACTGTCTACGTGATGTCAAAGACCGAGTCTGGCTGGTGGGATGGTGTCATTTTCAGTTATGAAGCCCCTGTCAGGGGCTGGTTCCCCAGCACTTACACCAAGTCCAACACCAATTTGAGTGACTCCTCACCACACCTCCCGCTCCCAAGCACCACTCGCTATCCCAACAACCTCTCTGCTCTGCTCAGACACAACTTGCAAGAGGCTGCTCCCAAATCTAGAAAGAACTCTTCCGTTAGCTTTGCGTCCTCTGACCATTCTGGCCACTCAGAGCAGATGAACAGTTTGACCGGGAAGAAACCATCCTTTGGTGATGCATCGGCCGCTTCGGGATCACTGGGAATCAACGACATGAGCATCAAGGAGATCAACCTCGTTCTCCCACAGGAGATTGAGGCCATGTTCAGTTCCACGGGCTCCTCCAATGTTCCCATCTGGACCCCGGTTGCCACCACCGAGAACACCATTGTCTACTACAACTCCGAGCTCAACATATACTGCAAGCAACTGCCATACATCAGTAATCCACAAGTTGAGGAGAACACCAAGATCATCATTCCAACCATTGACGAGGACCCAACACCCTTGTCAGATGTCAACCTCAAAGAATTGACCAACAGACAGCAACAGCAAGGCTTCAGAACTAGTGTGAAGAACAGAACATCCACAGCAACAGGATACGACTCCAGAAAGGGCTCAGGCAAGGAATCACTCGGTAGATCTTCTATTCCTTCGGCCGTTTCAGAGACTGTTCATCCATGGAACAGCGCCCTATACTGCGAGCCAGATCTCTTCTACTATGACCCATCCGATATCAAGACCTGGTCTGCGCTTCGTGATGCCTTCATTCACTTCCTGAACCTCACATTGGATGCACTCACCAAATTGATCTCCCCATTGTTCCAGACTTATTTCAACATTGCATCCAGATTGGGCACTTTGATCCATCTCTCTGCACGTCTGGCACAACATGATTTCCAGCGTACTGAACACCGCGTAAGAGTGCAGAAGAGACTAAAGAAGATTGCCTCTTCAATTGCTCAGATCGGTATCAATGGTCACTTGTTCCTTGGTGAGGTTGCTGGACGTGCTTCGACCACTGGTACCATTAGACCTGAGGATATCAGAAAGGCCAGTGACACAAGTGCAAACCCGTCCGGTCACAAGGACTCCATCGCTGGTTCAGGAACAAACCCGGACTTCATGGCCGTTGTCCAGGCCGAGATTGAAAACTTGAAGAAGGCTGCGACAAGTTGTATCAAGATCTTCATCCAAGTGTCATCAAATAACCGTAAGGGTCAAGCATTCCTTCCACAAGTTTACCCTCGTTTCCTAACGGGATTCTTTTCTGGGGGTAATTGGAGAAATCCATTCATGACTAATCCGAGGGATCCATTTGCGGGAAAACAAGTTGTGAAGTCCCTACATCACAAGCGTGTGCCTAGAGTCGAGTTGAGCAAGGAGATTCTTGTTGACTTGGAAGAGAGAAAAACCCAGTTGAAGGGGAGTCTGAGCGAGGTGCTTGACTTTCTAAGATTTGCCCCAAGCTCTCCAAGAAGAAACATTGACATCCTCTCCAAGATCCACAAGACTTTGGCCTCTTCTTCCAAGTATATTGATATCATTGAAGGTCTAGACTTTCAAGTATTCCTCAACCACACAAGCATAGAGTTTGACCCATCAAAGTTGATCTATAATGTCCTCACGGAGTTTTTTGAATCCAAGCAGCACCTCAGAGACATTTGTGTCACAGTCATCATGGAATGCCAGAACTTGACCTTGTATGATCCAACTGTGTTTAAAGGTATCAGAGAGGACCGCCTTGACTCTCAGAACAAATTTGCCAACATTGAGCCAGAAAAGACGGCGTTATTCCTTGAGGCTGAGTTGAACCGCTTCGATGTCGAAAACGACGATGTTATATGTGTTGACCCGGACAAGCACCTCATCAAATCCATCATGAAGAGTTTTGATCTGCTTGAAATCAACATCACACTAGTATCCCAGCTCATTTCAGAAAAGGAGGCGCTGTTGAACTATGCCACGAGAGTCATGGATGACTTCCAGTACAAGTTCTACACAAGTGCCAGGGAGGATAGCATGTTGACTCAGGAGGAGTATGCACTACCAGCAAGCACCACGGCCAGAAATGTCCTTCATGACGATGTGCCTTGGTATTTGGAGACTGAGGAGTTCAATTTGATCTTCACCAACAATGACACCATCAAGGGTGGTACAAAGGAGGCACTGATCCAGAGATTGACACATCACAACCTTCTTGATGCTTCATTCAACTATGTCTTCCTGATCACATTCAAGAGTATGATGAAGACCACGAGATTGGTTGACCTACTGATCAAGAGATTCAATACTGATCCTCCAGAGAACTTGTCATATGAAGAGTACACAGACTGGGTCGAGAAGAAATCCCAGCCAATCAAGCTCCGCGTCGTGAACATCATGAAGTCCCTACTGCAGAAGTACTGGATACCATCTTACAACGAATCTAAGCTGTCCAAGATCTGGAAGCCATTCATCGAGATGCTTGTTAGCGAGGGCTTCACAGGCAGTGAGCAACTGTTGAAGGACTTCGACAAGCGTGTCGTTGAGAACGAATTCCATAACTATGAGGATTCGACCAACCCATTGCCAAAGCACTACAACGTCAAAGTTAAAAAGATCAAGATCAGTGACATTGACGTGGAGGAGTTTGCTAACCAGTTAACCTTGAGGGATTCTGGTCTATATTCCAGCATTCCACAGATTGAGTGTCTGGACAAGTCCTGGAACAACAAGTACGGCTCGCTTGGTGGATACCGCCATTTGCAGAAGTTCATCACCAACTCCAACGAATTAACCAACTTTGTCTCAACACAAATCTTGTCACCTAACGATGTCAAGAAGCGTGTTGCTGTGATCAAGTACTTTGTTGAAGTTGCGGAGAAGTGTCGCTCTCTGAACAACTTTTCTTCAATGACGGCGATTATCTCAGCTCTTTACTCCTCGCCAATCCACCGGTTAAAGAAGACCTGGGCAAACGTTCCAGCAGCGACGCTCGCCACGATGAACAAAATGAATGACATGATGAACTCGTCTAGAAACTTCCTCGAGTATAGAGAGGTGCTGAGAACCATCTCTGATCAACCATGTGTGCCATTCCTTGGCGTCTACTTGTCTGATCTGACCTTCACCACCAGTGGAAACCCAGACCACCTGCACGGTGACCCTACTCTCATCAACTTTGCCAAGAGAAGCAAGACTGTGGATATTCTCCGTGAGATCTCCAGATACCAGAACCTGTCGTACAATTTGAAGAAGTACGCAGACTTGCAAGATGTGATTGCATACCGGTTGACGACTGGGCTGAACATCGATGAGCAGTACAGCAGATCGCTGGCGATTGAGCCTCGGGTCAAGGTGGCGCAGCAAGTCCAAAGTGCTGCCGATAACAAAGACAACAGCAAAGTGAAAGGAAGTGTCTCCAGTGTGGCCACAGTTACTACGCAGAGAGCCAGCAAGTCGTCCAAGTACAGTGGTATGTCTGGTTGAATCATTGTAACTGGGTGTACAGTTAAATTGGCAAACTCAGTGTAGAGGTTTCTGTCGCACAGTTATTCGTGAAGGAGTCGTGTTTACAAGATCAAAGTACATTATTGTCATATCGGATATAGTCAGCTAGTCATGCCCGGAACACGCATCACCAATTGCACAGTGGCTTCCTGGGATTCCTTGTGTGAGCGATCTAGTCGGCTCGCTCTCATACTCTCTTCAATCTGCTCGACAAGGTGCTGGCCTTCAAAGCTCTCTGCCGAGCTCAAAGTGCTGACGTAGCTCTTCTTTCTATGCACATAGTTTGGTGGCTCCTGTCCACTGAACACGGTGATTGGCGTCGAGAGCTGGATACTTTTCTGTGGGTGGAGAGCATTCTTGCCAGGGTCTGCAAAGACGGCGTGCACATTGAGTGTGTGATAGGTGACAATGTTGCAGGTTGTGAAAGTTGGCGAGATCTTGCTTGCAGCCTTGACTGTGGCAGTGGGTATTGGGAGTCGGAGTTTGTATGTCGATGTCGACGTTTGAACTGCCTGCGAAAGGTCTGGACTAATGTTTTCCAGATGGAGAAGAACGAGCTCCTCAGTCTTGAACTCCGAGAACTTCTTGATGCGGAGTTCCGTCGTTTCACGGAGTTTGATTTGTAAGGAGTCGATGGTGACGGGCATTGGTGTTTGATGAGAGGTGAGAGTGAGTTCCAAAGGGAGTGGTTGCCCAATGAGGCATTGGTTGGTGGTGTCCAAGGAAAGCGTAAATGTCGTTGATGGCACCTGTGACATTCTCGAGAACAAGCCTTTGAGTCCTGATTTCTTTCGCTGCAATGAGTGCACGACAATCGGGCTCGAGGCAACTTGGACATGGCAGTCATCGCTAATCTCATCAAAGGACCGGAACTTGAACTTGTGGGACTCTTCAACAGGTGGGTAATCAGGTCCCCCGACAGAGGCTCTCACCGAGTAGCACACGTGTGCTGAAGTGTCGCCAATCTGGGCACGGAAACTAGGGGGTAACACGGTTCCTGCGTGTCTGTTGCCCCGGTCCTCGCATTGGGCGTCGAGCGGGAGCTGGAACTTGAACGCAAACTGATGGCTGCCCGAGCTCAACTGGACACCTTCTTTCGGGCACAGCTGGACTTCCTCCTTGATCACAAAGTGCTTCTCTTTGTATTTCGCGCTAGAGCGTGTCTCTGCCGCACCAACGAGATGGACCCTTACCGAGTCAACCTCATTCTCGTCCTCGAGGAAGCTGACCACGACGTGGCCCTTGACAAAGTCCAGGTTGGTGTACACTTCCTTCTCTTTATCTAGCACAATTTGCACGCGAGGCGATTTCATTGTTGTCATTGCATAACCAAGCGGAGCATCCCTCATCGGCCATTAACCGAGCTTTTTAAACAATTTTCTCTCCCTCACAATTTCTCCAACAAAAAAAAAAAAAAAAGAGAAGTTGCCAGGGCAACATTTATCGCCTTGTCTGCGGGGAAGCGGGGTGCCTTTTTTTTTTTTTTCCAGCGGAGATTTTTTTTTTTTTTTACAGTTGGCTGTCCGCTTTGGGTAGCGTTGAGAGCACTGGCTATCGGACCGACCCAACAGCACCGGAACACAGTATCCATCGATGATAGTCCAGCGGTTTATCCCAGTGATACCTGGCCACTGGCCAGCCCTGAGCCCAGCCAAGTAGCTGAGAAGGACATGGTTTGGGTGCAGGCCAGAGGCCAGGATTAGGGCGAGATGTAATACAAACCAGACTGCCACAGGAAAAAAAAACGAAAAGACTCGGGAGAAACTCGACCAAAAGGGCAACAGCTGAAGAGGTCTCATTGCCTTTGACTCTTCTCCAATACAACAACTCATTGAACTGAACTGAAACGATAGGAGCCATGTCATTATCATTGTTCTGAGTTGCCTCGGACTCTGTCGCGAAATCTGTCCCGTTTCGGATTTTTCTCTCACCCCTGGCACATAGAAAATAAGCAGCCTGATAAAGCAACCGCTGTCATAATCCCCCTCTCTCTCAAACCCCAACAAAATGTCGAAAACCACATCCAATCCGGCTATTTACGCTCTCCATCAGCTCACAGTGCGTCTGAAGCAGTCAGTGGTGACTCCACTGACCCTTGACACCACGGGACACCCACTGAGGGCACCCTTGTTTGTCACTTTCAACAAGCATGGCCACCTCCGTGGCTGTATCGGCACGTTTGCACCTCTGCCATTAGTCCAAGGCATCGAAGAATACTCCGTCACAGCCGCACTCCACGACAGCAGATTCCCGCCAATCAAGGCCTCTGAGCTCCGGGATCTCTCTGTCAGTGTCACCTTGTTGCAAGATTTCGAGGCGGTGGACCTGTGGGATGACTGGGAACTGGGCACTCATGGCATCAGGATCAGCTTCACCGAGGGAGGAAGAACCAAAGGTGCCACATTCCTGCCTGAAGTGGCCACTGAGCAAGGATGGGACAAGCAGGAGACACTGGAACATTTGATTGCGAAGGCTGGGGGATCTCGCAATGTGGCGCTAGAGAATGTCGCTGTCACAAGATACCGTGGCGTCAAGAGTAGGACTGACTGGGCCGAGTATCAGTGTGCTGTGTTGCAGTCGGACACGATATAGAGGACTAGGGTGGGGGTGCATTGCTAGAGTTTTTTGATCCATTGTAGATCCCAATCATTCCACTACGAGACGGGCCAATCGTGTATATCAGTTTACCATATCACAAGCCTTTCTCCTGCAGCTTCTTCGCCACAACGTTCTCTATCAACTGCGACAAGGCAGACTGCTCTTGGCCCTCCTTCTTCAAAAGGGCATCCAACTGGATGCCAACCTGCTGGGCAATCATCTTGCCAGTGACATCAACCTCCACATTAACAGCATCACCAATCTTCTTGGATGGGATGATGACAGCCTCCTGCGTATGGCTGATCATGCTGATGCCAAAGACGTCCCCGTCAACCACTGTCACAGTCAGCGAAACACCATCCAGTGCGATGAAACCCTTCTCGACAATGTACTGCGCGTACCCGCTGTCCCTGACCTTGAATCTGAAGTCCAACGCGTTCTTGTCTGGCGTCACACTGACAATCTCAGCCACGGTGTCGACGTGGCCCTGGACGTAATGGCCGCCGAATCTGACGTCGCCACCGACAGCACGCTCCAGGTTCACCCTGCTGCCTTCTTTGAGCTCCCCGAGATTGGTGCGGCGCAAAGTCTCAGGGACAAGTCCCACTGTGAAGGTGTCATGGTCAAACTCGGTGACTGTAAGGCAGGTTCCATTGACAGAGATGGAATCTCCAATGTGGGCATCGCCGAGGATCTTGGCCGCGTCGGTGATGGTGAGCGTGTATGGCTCAGTGGTGAGGGATTTAATTGTTCCGATGTGCTCGACAATACCTGTGAACATGGCCGCAGTTAGTGCTTTCCTACACTGAGAGTTGATGTTTTATAACTTGGTTTAAACAGATCATTTGTCATGGTGACTGCTCGGTTTTTCCCTTTCCCGAGGAACCCTGGAGAAACTGCCACCCACTGCCAAAAACGGTGTGTCAGCCGCGAACCGAGACACCAATGAATGTCGAATTAGGCCACTCCGCCGAACAGACATAGCCATAAAATATGGAAACATTTCAACGTAGACGTAGTAGTGGTACGCGGTACTGTATTCAACCTCTTTATATATTCAGCCTATTATCGAGCCCGCTAATGTGGTAGGACAATGTCCCGGAGGATCATAGAAGCATTTCCTAATTCCGTCGCATTGTAGAAGCGATAGAAGACTGCAGCAAATAACTCTAGGGGAAACACAACAGCAGCACTTCCAGAAGACCTATCAACATATAGACTATAGTGTCCCCAAGACAGTGAAAATTAGCCTTTATGTTTTAGTAGCTTGCTCTTAAGGGGTTGGTGATTTCAAACACTAGACACATTGGGAGCAAGTGCCAGAGAGGAAAGGCCTCAGTTGCATCTCGTTCGCCATGTGTGGAACCCTCGTTTCTGTCAATTCGGTCTATATCAATCTTCTCTAGAACTGAGAAATATCCTCAAGTCGGTACATACCAGCTTAACCACTCGTTTGGCTGTCATTGGCTGACGAGCCAATCTCTTCTTGGGCAGCTTTGAATCGGACAACATCAGAAGCATCTTTCAATGGATCATGCAAGAAGTACTTGTTGTCTGAAAGCTTAAAGTTGTTCAGTGGCTTCAAATTTGTACTTTGCTTTAGGGTTAGTAGACCAACTGATGCAGTGTTGTCTCCAGGAATAGTGGCAGTCTCGGCAAGAGTGATTTCTAGCTCTTCAACTTCAAGGGCCATGAGCTCTGTGTCAGGCATGGACTGGTAGAATAGAACTGTGTGTAGGTGTTCCTTGGTGGGTGCATCAACAAGCGCGTAGATGGCGTTGATCTTGACAAGGGGCATCTTTCCGGTACTGTTGACGAGTCTGGCAAACTCTCCGAAGTTCACACCTGCGTATTTGATGGAACAGTGATGAACTTCGAGCCTAGCTCCCAGTTCATCTCTTACTGGCGTGACTGGTTGGCTTGATCCAGTGGTTGGGTAGATTTTGATTCTGTAGTTGGCTGTTTGACCTCGGAACTTGGACTTCTCAGTAATAGACAACGATTTAACCTCTCTTTTGACTTCAATGGTAAAGACAAGCGATGCATTCTTGACTCGTATGGACTTGAATAAGCTTCCAATGGCAATGGCCTCACCGGAGAGTGTGAAGTTGTACCTGCGGTTTCCTGACCATTCTCGAGCACTCTTGCAAAAACCTCCCATGGGGTAACCTGTGGTTTCAATAGGAGGAGGCAAGTTTAGTGTAGGATCCTTGTGTCGTTCAATTATATGTCCAAGGAGATGCAGTGGCAGGGAATTGAATTTCAAAGAGTAGAAGTTGGCATCCGCAGAGACTCTTCTCATGATAACTTGATGCAATCTCTGCAATGAGTCGTAGTCTCGGATGGAGACACAACGTAAGGCTATCATTAAGGCATTCAAGGCCAAAAGGGTTGGGAACGTCTCCTCGTTGCGGAATGCTTCTGCAGCCTCTTCAAATCTTAGTGCACCTGTCTGTGGATCTATCAAGAAGTAGACCAGAATAGCTGAAAATTGCTGGTAATTAATGGGGTTCTGGTGTGTCTTGTCGTTCGTAAATCTTTCTCTGACAAACTTAGAGTTTGTGAAGAAATAATTGGCTCTCTCTTGCTTGTTCTTCATTGCATCGAGTGGAACAACTTCCTTTCTCTTCCTTTGCAACAGGCGTTCGGTAACACGAGGCATTATATTCTCGTTGCAACAGCTCATAACGCCGCAATCAGCTCTCTGTGGGATCTCTAGGTCAGCGAACAGGGACGACTTGTCCTTCAATTCAAAGTTGGCAGCCGTTGCTTTTGTTCCAGTCCGAATGATTTGTTGGAAGTCTTCGTGGCTGCAAGGTGCTTCCAATCTTAGACGCTTCCTTTCTGATGTTGGGCACCATAAAGATGAATAGTTTCTCTCCGTGCCTTGAGAGAGCACCACTTCGGAAAGGGCAGGAAGGTCAGCAGTGTAGAATTTCAATGAGCAGGAAATCTCGTATCCCTGGCCGTCAACGGTAAGTTTCTGCGGGGTGCTGTAGTGCCAGAACTCCTCATGGATCCTAGCAAGGTATTCATTAGTGCCTGGCCCATCAGCTGAATGGTTTCGGTGCAGCATAATAATGTGGAGCCAATCTGCGTGCTTCCTGATACTCAGTGGGAGAGTGTTGTTGGTCACCATGTACAACTCGCCACCTAGATATGTCGTATTGTGAAAGTTCACAGCATCTGAATGTAGGCTGAAGTCAAATGTAGTTTGATAGGCGCTCCTTCTCTCACGGGTCTATGGGGTCTCTGTTCTTCGGAGAGCAATTTAAACCAATTCCTTATTGTGGAGGATTGAAATCAAGTGATTGGAGACAGGGAAGTAAAACCAAGGCTCTCCTTTGGTATCAGTGTTGAGTTCAAAGTTGACCTTGCTCAGGTACAGAGTTTTTATCCGCTGCCCATTTGGGGAAGACGTACTAAACGTGAACTCAAGAACAGAAAGAGGTATACTATTCGTTGTTGTAACACTTTGCCCTAGGCTCATGGCAAGAGGAGAAACTCCCTCTGGAATCTCGTCATCTCAGGGCACGTTGGAGTGCGCGTAGGAACAGACGCAACGAATGGAGGTATCTAGCATTTCTCTGAAGGACTGCAGGAGTGATCATCAAAGGCTTCATCATTGTCGTACTCGCTCTCTTTATCCTCGGTTTCCCTTTGATAATGGGTGACTTGGGTTGAGTTACTAGTCTGTGGCGGTGTGTTTGAAGTGCTTGCTGGTGCTGTTGTTGTAATATCCCTGGTAGCCTCGCTTTCAATCTGTTCTTGGTCAGACAATTCTGCAGGCCCGCCAAATTCAGAATAAACGGCATCATCATAGTGTCTATGATCATCATCATCATCATCATCATCATCAGGGAATATGTACTCCTCCAAAATGGATTCAAGCTGTGGAATAGTGATAACTGTTGAGGCAATGAACTGTTCAAAGAGCTTCCACCTTTTCTTTGGTGGGGCGACAAACTCAAATACCAATGCAGCTGTCACAAAAGAGAAGAACTGGTCTCCAAAACAGCCACCCTTCACAAATGCAGAGTAGAATCTGTTGAGCAGCTCAAAGAGCTCTTCTATGGCATCTCGGTACCTTAAGAATCTCAACAACGAAAACTTGTAGAACTGAATGTGAAAGCCTCTAATAACTTGAACCAGAGCAATAAAGTCATTGGCAGACCTTAGAACCGGAATGATATCCTTCTCAATAAGCAGCTTTATCAATTCCTTGTCAAATCTTTAAGGCGTTACTTTCATTTGAGTGTACTTGATAGTGGCGGCCTTATGATTTTCAAAACATTGTAGAAGCTCATTGTACTCAAAAGATGTGACTGAATCCAGGTCCATTCGGTAAGGCTTGCCCTTCTGATAGGGTCTGTTCTGGTCGACAACATTGATCAGAAAGTCAAAGTCATTCATTCGTAAATGGACCTTCTCCAATGGAACAGATTCACCGTCATTGAGGATGAAATCAAAGATGGTAGAGGCATAAGTTCTATTGCGTAGTAAGCCGTACATCTTCTTCACCTCGGAAAGCTGTATGGTCGTGATGACCTCTTTCAAGAGCCTCTCAAAGCGAACTCTGTGAAGCAGTGAGTTCGTAGTTTGACAAAGAAACAGTCTGTTACCAGGCTTCAAATTGCCTCCAAAAAGCACAGGTAGCTCGGCCTTAATGCCACACTTGGCAGCAGAAGCCATTACAGCCCAAAGTTCTTAACTATGAGGTAAAACAAAAGGACCCCACCCAAAATTAAGGATATTCTAAAACTTCAAAAAAGCGGAACAAAACCGGTATCTTTGGAATCTCCTGTCAATTCTGATTCCAGTGGTAGTATAGGTAGCAATAATATTACTGTTTACAGTACTATGAAATTGTATGTCGATCTGATAATAATAACTATATATATTATCAGTTGTGATAACGTCGACGCGCCTACTAGATCGACGTGGCGCGCATACAACGCGCGGCTATAGCTTTAAAATAATTTAATAATATTATTTATAATATTAATAAATATTATTAATTAATGTATAAATTAAGATATAAATTTATTATAATCATGTTATTGTGAAATAACGGGCAGACTATACAGCTCGGTACGTTATTGTGCCGGATCCTTCAGCCAATCACCGACACGACATTAAAGGATAATGCCGTGCGCGGCAATATGAAAGCCAAATTCCAACAATGATTATTATAAGTATCATTGTTGTTGCCAAATACTTTACCAAAACTACTTTAGACACTTTATCGAATATATTACCAAAGTACCAAATTACCAAACTCAATAGTAGAGTCCCTTCGATCAACTCTATCTATTTTCACAGTTATAAATTATAATAATATTAATTATATGCGCGCCATATAGTAATTAATGGCGCATATGCTGGCGCGGGTTTTCACCACGTCGGAAATTCCGACGGTTCTTGAAAGAATATCGCTACGTCGACTGATCGCTACTGATCACTACAGCATGCCTTGATTAGTGACTAAATATATACAGTATAATAGTGAACCCACCCATAGTACTGAGGGGAGCCACGGGTGGAGACTAGTCATTAAATTAATGAAGCTGGGGGGTTTCAAAAAGCCGTAGATAATACCCACAAGCTGGGAACAAAGGAATGTGTAAGTGGGTGGGTGTTGAAGCGCCTGCCCTCCTCAGTTTTCCAGGATCGACATAGTTCTGACGAGCCAGCACAAGCTTGAGAGTGGATTAAACAGTCGACAAAAAAATTGGACGAGACCGGGTTCGAACCGGTGACCTTTCGCTTGCGGGGCAAACGCGCTACCACTGCGCTACACGCCCGAAGTACAGAAAAACAAAAAACCAATATTGGCCCGCATCTGCTGACGTCACGTGACACATTTGCCAACCGCGGTCGGACCAGATCCAAGATCTGAAGCTAACAGAATGCCGAGAGGCGGTATACATTTACCAGGGTCCCATAGCAATGCGAACCGGAATGGAGGAGGAAGGAATTGGAGTACCGCAAGGAACCGCAGACCTCAGTGTTATAAAGGGGCACACGTATAGAGGATATCATTAGCAACATAAAAAAAAAAAAAATCAAAGTAGACTTCGGGTTATGTGGCACCCATATGTCTCTATCTCTCTTTAGGTCCTCTGTCACACCTTTCATCCCTCTACAATGGCCGTCAGTGTTAACGAGGACGCCAATACCATTCGTCTCTTTATTGTGAGACATGGCCAGACCAACCACAATATCCAAAAGATCCTCCAGGGACACATTGATACCTCGTTGAATGAGACTGGAGAACAGCAGGCTGTACTTATCGGTGAAAGATTCGTTGATTTCCCATTCGATTCCGTTTACACAAGTGACCTGACACGTTGCAGAAAGACCTGCGAGGCCATCACTTCGAGGCTGGCTAAAAGAGATGTCCCAGTCACAGTTACTGAGCGGTTGAGAGAACGTCACATGGGCGTTATTGAAGGCAAGCACGTTGACGAGGCCATTGCCTATGCCGATTCTGAGGGAAAGCACTACAGGGACTACGGCGAGGATTCCAAGTTGTTCATCGAGAGAATCGCTGCTGAGCTGAACAGCATATTGCTGGCGAACAAGAAGAACCACAACGTGCTTGCTGTGAGTCATGGTGGTACCATCAGATCATTGCTCAAGATCCTTCAGTATGACAAGGATTTCATTGTCTACAATACATCTGTCACTGTCATTGACTTCAACAGGCTTGATTTCAACCAGTTCACTATCAGAACCATTGGTGATACCACGCACTTGGGTGATAGTGACTTCAAGGTGGATTCTAGAGTTAGATAGGTCTTGTATTTAGCTCTTATAAATTAGAAATGACTTTTGCCAATGCAATGGCACGCTCCTCTTCGTATCTTGGAGTGATGACTTGAAGAGCCACTGGCATACCATTGAACAACTCGGGGTCGTAAAGCTCCTGCGATTCTTTATCAGCGTCATTCAATGGAGTGTAGTTCTCAAATGGGTGGTCAATGTTCTTGTCGACATGAGTAACAGGGAAGACCACCGAGGAAAGATCCAGGTAATTGCACACCTCAGTGTACGTACAATGATACAACTTTGTTTCACCCGCAGGGTAAGATGCGGATTCCCAAACTGGTGAGATCCAGGCGTCCACTGGTCTTCCTGTACTGGTTTTGGAAGCAGTGTCTCTCCAGTATGAATCATACCTAAGCTGGTCGGCATACTTCAACCCACCTTGGTTCCAGTGCTCTGTAAGTGCAATCTCTGGTCTCAAATCATCCGCGTCAGCAGTCATCTCCGTTGGTGGCTCACCACTCAGGGCGCAATTCTCGAAAATTTCCTTGAATCCATCAGCTAGGAGAATTGCATCCAGCTTAAGTTTGATCTCCTCACCATGCATGGGTGGCTCCCAGTCAATGACCTCGTGTCCCGCAGCGATGAGCTTTGACTTGACCTCCTCCATTGCACGAAGGATTGGTGGATGTGGGTTGACGTAGTTGTTGGTCGGATAGAACCCAAAAACGAGCTTCTCAGGGACCTTATATTCTCTCCATGGGATTGGAGGAGTCTTTGGGTCAAACAACCAAGGCTCTGCATCGAGGATCACTTTGACGAAATACCTGAGATCTTCAAGGTGTTGCGCGGAGGGACCAATAACAGATGGGACAATTGGCTGGTAGGGCATCGAGTTGGTCAGTTTGGCATAAGGCAGTCTTCCAGTGGATGGCTTGAGACCAAACACTCCGTTTAGAGCTGCCGGAATACGGATACTACCTCCAATATCCGTCGATAACCCAATCAAAGCAGCCCCGGCCGCAATCAAAGAAGACTCTCCGCCAGAAGAACCTCCTGGGGAGAGCCTTCTGTTGTATGGATTGACCGTTTGCCCGTAGATGTGTGACATGGTGCACCCGGCAAACATGGCCATTGGCACTGTGGTCTTGACGTAGAACACGGCACCAGCATCTTCAAGAATTGTGGCAATGATGGACACCTCGTCTTTGGTCTTCGGATGATTCGTGCGCCCAACGAATCCAATGGCCGAATCGAGTCCTTCGATATTGATCTGGTCCTTTAATGACACCGGAATCCCGTGCAACGGACCAATGACCTTGCCATTCTTTTCCAGATATTGGTCCAGCTCTGCGGCTCTCTTGTAGGCCCGGTCAAAAAAAATTTCCGATAAGTTGTTGCAGAGTTGTTGGGTGATGGCTGCACGGTGGCAGAAGGCCCTGGTGACTTCCAATGAAGTCAATGTTCTGTTGGCGATCTTATCTCTCAGCTCCAGAAGCGTCTGTGAGGTGATGGCGTTTTCTGAATCTGGCAGCACCTTGTCGAGATACTCAATGGCATTTGGTTGTTCCTCGACTGATGGCGCCTCAATGACCCATTCCTTGGGAATCTGGGAGAGCACGGAGTCCCTTTTCTTCTTTGCCTCTTCTTGCCAGGTCATTTGCGTTGTTGTTAATTAAATTGACAGCTCAGGTGTTTTGCGTCTGTTTTTTTTTCTCCTGCGGGCTGCGGGGCTGTTGCCATTGCCGACACAACACCCGTTTCAGCTGAACAGTACATTTGGACTTTACAATGAGATTGCGCCTATCTGTTTAAATAGTTACGGGCTTATTACCTCATCACACACTCACTCAATGCGCATTGTGGGATAGACTGTGAACACGTGGGATATCTCTGTTGGGCCCTGACCGCGAATGGCGAGCTCTGCCATTACCTCACGGCAGGCGGGCTTTGGATTTGAAGAAATGTGCTTTGGTTTCTTTTTTTTTCCCTCTTCGCTGCGGACGCTAACCAAAGACCGGACCAAATGACCAAGGCAAAATGGAAATGGCCTTTGAAACCAAGGTGTTTGGAAGTGCGGCAACGGTTTGTGTGACACCATCTGTGCAGCAATTTATCCAAGCGGTGAAGAAAATAAATAGAAAGGTGTGGGACCCTTAATCACAGACTGGTCCTGTGCAGCTCCTACCCGCACCACAATCAACCAAGATCATCAGTATGATCTTCATTACTGCATCCAAGAGCTTCAACCCAGTGTGGTTCATCAGTATCATGGGCACAGGCATCTCCACCTCGATACTTTACAACTTTGCATACCCGGCACAATGGCTGCGGGTCATCTCTGTGGTGATGTTTGGCCTTTGCTCCGCCTGCCTGCTCATATCCTCCACACTCTTTGCCAGGAAGCTGATATGCGACAGTGAAAGGGCTGCGGTGCTCACTGACCTCAAGTTCAACGTCTTTCTCGGCTGCTACGCCATGGGTTTCCACAGCTGGGTCACTGGCCTATTCCTATTGACTGACGGAAGATACCCAATTGCCATTTACGCTCTCTGGTGGGTTGGCATCGCCATGGCCATCTTCACAGGATGGGGTGTCTTCTTCTCCCTCATCAGAAACTCCACAGTCAACATCGAGAACATGAATGCCGCGCTGCTGCTGCCAATTGTCGCATTGACAGTTGTGGCCTCGCAAGGTGGCATCATCATGCCAACACTCCCACAACATTTGCACGTCTCCACCCTGGTGATTACATTCCTCCTCTGGGCCAACTCCATGGGGGCCGCGTTCATTGTCACCACTGTATACTTCTACAGACTCATTTGTTACAAGCTTCCAGATAAGCAGGCCATCTTCACCTCTTTTGTCCCCATTGGCTTCCTGGGCCAAGGTGCTTTTGCCATACAACTCTTTGGCGCGAACTTCAAGGCCTACTTGGCCACTGAGTCCAATACTTCTGAGATCCAGGGTATCGTCTTTGAGACTGTTTCGCTTCTTGCAGGTCTGTTCCTGCAATCCCTGGGCTTCTTCTTCACATTCTTTGCCATTGCCTCTGTCCTTTCCTATGGTTTGCACAGATATCACCACGGCTTCTGGGCGATCACTTTCCCTCTGGGAACCATGTCGCTGGCCACTTTGCAGACTTTCAAACTCACCAGTTGGGAAACATTCCGCGTCCTCAGTGCCATCTATGGTGTGACTTTAATTGCAGCCACAGCGACTTGCCTCGTGGGTTCCGCCTTTTTGATGGTGACACCTTCCACTGAGACAAGGGCTGCTTCCAAGGCTACAAAGATCATTCCAGAAACAGTTTAGCATCCATCCCCTTTTAGCATTAATAATATCGTTGCATTTCAACATTTCAAATCCCGTAAAACACTGTTTTTCCTGAGGTGACTAAGCTGTTTCGTCAAATTCGTCGTCTGGTTATAAAAGGACTAGAACCGCAACTATTCAACGGGGCCTCTTCCGTCTTTTTCTATGTATAAGCAATTCCTAAGAAAAGTACACAACATGGCTCCGATTGCAAAGCATTACGACTACCTGGTTATCGGCGGTGGCTCCGGCGGTGTCGCATCCTCCAGAAGAGCTGCCTCCTACGGCGCTAAGACGCTTATCATTGAGGGCAAGGACATTGGTGGCACGTGTGTCAATGTTGGCTGTGTGCCAAAGAAGGTAATGTGGTACGCCTCTGACGTCGCGAAGACCATCACCGAGGCCAAGGAGTACGGTTTCGACGTTGATCCAGCGCTGGCCAAGACCTTTGACTGGGAGTACTTCAAGCCAAAGAGAGACGCATACATCAAGAGACTCAACGGCATCTACGAGAAAAACCTGGCCAAGGAAGGTGTCGAGTTGCTTTACGGCTGGGTTAAATTCAACGCTGAAGGCGGTGTCGATGTCTACAAGAGAGACGGCACAACTGAGAGTTTTACTGCTGATAAATACCTGATTGCCACAGGTGGTAAGCCAGTGCCATCCACCATCCCAGGTGCCGAGCACGCAATTGACTCAGACCAGTTCTTCAAGTTGGAGAAGCAGCCAAAGAGAGTCGCTGTGGTTGGTGCTGGCTACATTGGTGTCGAGTTTGCCGGCTTCTTCCACGGCTTGGGCACTGAGACCCACTTGATCATTAGAGGTGAGACTGTTCTGCGTAAGTTTGACGAGTCCATCCAACACACAATCACCGACCACTACGTCAACATGGGTGTCAACGTTCACAAGACCACCAATGTCACCTCTGTCGAGAAGCTAGAGTCCGGTGCCCTCAAGGTTAACCTTGATACTGGCAAGTCCCTGGAGGTTGATGAGTTGATCTGGACTGTGGGCAGAACCTCCTACCTGGGTTTAGGATTGGAGAATGTCGGTGTGACCTTGGACAAGGACGACAAGATTGTCGTCGACGAGTACCAGAACACCTCTGCTCCAAACATTTATTCTCTGGGTGATGTTGTGGGTAAAGTTGAATTGACTCCAGTCGCTATTGCTGCCGGAAGAAAGCTATCCAACAGAATCTTTGGTCCAGAGAAGTTCAAAACCCAGAAGCAAGACTACGAGAATGTCCCATCAGTCGTGTTCTCTCACCCAGAGGCTGGTTCCATTGGTTTGACTGAGGTTGAGGCCAAGGCTCAATACGGGGAGGAGAACATCAAGGTTTACAAGGCCAGATTCACACCAATGTACTATGCCATGTTGGAGCACAAGTCCCCAGTCAGTTACAAGTTGATTGTCGCCGGTAAAGAGGAGAAGGTTGTTGGCTTGCACTTGGTTGGTGATTCTTCAGCAGAAATCTTACAAGGTTTCGGTGTTGCGATCAAGATGGGTGCCACCAAGGCCGATTTTGACTCTGTCGTCGCTATCCACCCAACCTCCGCAGAGGAGTTGGTAACTTTGACCTAAGCTGTACAGATCAATACGATAAGCAAAGATAAATGGGAACAGATTAAACTTGATGTATTTTTTTTATGTAAAGGGAACACAAAAGATCTAAGCCTTCAAGGAGGAAGCTCTTCTCTTCTTAACCTCAGCCTTCTCAGCCTTACGCTCGTGTAGACGTTGGGCCAACAATTGAGCGTACTCAGCGGCAGCATCTCTTTGGGCTTGAGCGTTTCTAACCTTCAAAGCCTTCAAGTGTCTCTTTCTTTGCAAGACTTGTGGGGTAACCAATCTTTGGATCTTTGGAGCCTTGGTGTACTTCTTGTCACCCTTGACGATCTCTCTTCTGACAACGTACTGTCTAACATCGTCCTCCTTGGTCAAACCAAAGAACTTTCTGATGTTGTTGGCTCTCTTTGGACCCAATCTCTTTGGAACTTGAACGTCAGTCAAACCCTCAATCTCAGCCTCACCTTGCTTGATGACAACCAAAGAAAGAGCAGAGATGTCTTGACCAACAATGGCACCTCTGACAGACTTTCTCTTTCTCTCACCATCTCTTCTGGCTCTGTAACAAGAGACACCATCTCTCAACAACAACTTGACTCTGGATGGCAACAAGACACCTTGCTTCATTGGGAAACCTTGCTTGTCGTTACCACCAGCAATCTTGAAGACGTAACCCTTGAACTCATCACCGACAGAGTCACCCTCAACCTCGGTACCGATTCTCTTGTCGTAGAAGACACGCAACTTGTGCTCATCCTCGATCTCAACGGACTTGTTAGTACCGTTAGCTGGGTAAGAAATGTTCAACTAGATGCGATGTTAGTATTCGAATTCAGCGGGGGTTGGAGAAATTCACCAAGCTTGATATGTGAGAGTACGTTGCTTTGAACGGGGTGCAAATGTGTGATGTGATTGTTCCAGCGTTTGGTATGCAAGTCTTTAATGAACGATACTGAATCAGAGATTTGACCATATTCGACAGAGGCCATGCACTTGCAAAGCAGGGTATTGTCCATGATGTGTGTGTATGTGTTCGATGCCCTAATGAATATATCTCTTTTTTTGGTGAGTGATTGTGTCTTGGTTGGTTCTTAAAATTGAATGACATCCGACAATGTGGTAACGAGTCGATAACTGTGAAGCCCGTGGTTGGCCATAACTCTCTCATACCTCGCCTGTGGTATTTCATCATAGTGACGGCTTCAACGTACTTTCATGTTGAGTTGATTTCTTTGGTTAAGGGTTGTCAAAGGCTTCTTTCCAAAAAAGCTTCACTTATTTTTCAAAAATCTCGAGCTCCCCTACACAACCTTTCCAGGTTACGAAAAAGTTTCAGAGTGGGTACCCGATTGGGAAGCATTCCCTGTTTGGCTATTTTCGCGCATATTTGGTTGGGCCACGCTGTCATATAACGATTTCCAGTGACTGCAATATTTGGTTTTCAGGCACTGATACATCCACACACCAAATATTTGCCATCAATCTTAGGTTTCCAGAAAATCACGTGATGTAAGATAGGGTTAAGTACTGTCTCCCCCTCCGAGAGCAAGCTGTTTATAAACAGGAAGGCAAGCTACACTTTTGACCCATTTGCAACAAGTCTCATTCTATTTTATTTGGTCAGCCTAGTTGCTTGTCCTGAATATCTTTTTGTTTTTACCATCGTTCTCCTTCCCATCACCAGATCTTAAGTCCTTGAGGCTGTCCCTACTGAAATGCTGAAGGGGTGAATCCATCAAATCTGCGCTTATTGATGGGAGTTTGGTAAGTCTTGGGGGATTGTTAGTACCGTGTGTGTTAGCCACATTCGGCAGCTGTTGCGGTCCTGCTGAGTTCGGGTAGGGTGTGGTACCTGATCCAAATGGTATGTTCCATTCACTGGCGTAAAAGTTCGATGGCGATGGGAAAAGATCAGTCACATATTTGGATGGGACACCTGCTGTCAAGGGAGTCTGCTCACCTGCCAATGTCTTGAAGTTTTGTTGATATTGTTGGTGTTGTGAGTTGACATTGGATTGGGGCTTAGGTAGGGCGAAACGAGATGGGTCAGTGGCTGAGAGCGGGGTGGGCTTGCTTGGGGAAATGACTGGCAGAGATGGCCTACTCCCATCTGCACTGTTAAGCCCACGACTTCCTCCAGAGCCCGTGTCCTTCTCACTGATGGAGTGCTTCGATGTGTCAAGAGCGGTGACTGTTCCCGCACTCTCCGAACCCTCGCCGATGACTGTAGGCTTCGGTAATGGTAACGCTGCATCTTCTGGTATCTGGACCCGTAGGATTGGTCTCTTACTGATGTTACTATTTAACGACCTGGCTCTGGCAGGATCGTATTGGGAGTTCGCATTTGGAACAACGGGTGGTGTGGCCATAGGCAATGCCTCTGAACGCTGAGAAGATGGGGTGGCAGGGGAGAATTCGAATGATGGGTGGTAGCTCGACTGCAATGAATAGTTTCCTCTGGTGATAGGGACCGTCTGATCGTCACCATCGAGCTTGTGTGGGATGTACTCTGATTGGTGTTGAGGTCTCAGTTGTTGTGTGTATGGGTACCCTCCGTGAAGCTGCTGATTCTGCTGCTGCTGCTGATGTTGAAGTTGCTGCTGGAACATGAGGGGTTGTTGGTTGTGGACGATTGGCGGGCCTGAATAGACGTCAAACATCTGGGATGGGGCATTGCCTCTTGATATTTGTTGAGGTAGGGCAATGAGAGGCTGTTGCAAAGATCTCTGGTTGGATGGCGGGACAACTTCGTTCTCCTCAGTCTTGATGTGGGCAGCAGCCTGTCTGCTCCTAGCGGTGCGTCTTTTCTTGGACTTTGGTGGTTCTGGCTGCTCTTCTTCGTCCTCTTCTTCATCCTCATCCTCCTCCTCATCGTCATCTTCATCATCAGAAGCAGCATCAACACTCATTTGAGATTGGCTTCGTGCGTGTCCTCTCGCTTTTGTTCCCTGGACTCTTGAAATGAGCTGGTATTCACCGTAGTCACCAGGAGTCTTGGTATCGTGGGTATAATTCTTGTTCTTGTGGGTTCTCAAAAGATCGTCAATGTTGACAGAGCTGTACTCATAAAATTTGGAGCTATTGTTGCTCAAGATCACCACCGCGAGATCGACTTGGCACAGGACGGCCAGCTCGTGGGCCTTCTTGAAGAGACCTGCTTTTCTCTTGACAAAAGTCACCTTTCTGTTCCTCTCATCAGTGATGGGCTGAATGGAGATCTTTCTTCTGCCCATTGTCTCTATTTATGGCAGAGTGGAGTCGGGTATGCACAGGTTTTGGAACAATGGGATGCTTGTGTAAGCGAGTCTATTGACGATGTGATGGTGGGGCTCTGGTAGTTTGGTTGGAATTTGACACAATTCTAAATATAGCCCGATGACCCTAAAAAAAGAACACAATGGCGAGAACGAGCTTGAGTTGATGGGGTAGTATTAAAAAGGACAGGAATTCCTGAGCTGCAATTCGTATCAACCACAACAAAAAAAAAAAAACTGGACACAAGTTCTGCGTAGTGAATTGCAAGGCAAGCTCGGCTAGTGGCAATTGGGTCAATTGAACGGCTTGGTTAGGGTTCAAAATTGCACTGGAAAAAAAACGGCGACTTAGGTTGATGGGTCTTTTTGCTGATTCAAAAGGTGATCAAGAATCGGACTTTATAGTTGAATTTGTACGCCTCTCGCTGGATTGAAGACTCAGTGCGCTCGAGTTTCGAATATCCCTTGTAGACTAATCCCCTTGTGCGCATTTTGTTTTTGCTTTTTGATTTTTGATTTTTTTTTTTTTTTTTTTTTTTTTTTTTTTTTTTTTTTTTTTTTTTTTTTTTTTTTTTTTTTTTTTTTTTTTTTTTTTTTTTGGTTGATTCTCTTCGCCAAATCCCAAAGCGGTCATGGGACCTTTTCTCGCCAATTGGCATAATCGAAAAATCAAAAGTTCGAATCGAGAAATTCGGAGATGGAGCGAGGAGTTGATTTCGTTGGTGCCATCGCATAACAACAGAATGCTCCTCTCAAGATCCGCTGTTGGTGGTTGTTCCGCCGCTCTCGCAACATCCAGATCCATCCTCCCACACCTCAGTGCCAAGTTCTCCACGGCTACTGTCATCAGAGCAGAGGAGAAGAAGAAGGACAAGGCCAAACCAAGCCAACAGCAGGTCTTTGACCCTCGCTTCATTGGCCTTACAAGAGACATTTACATTCCAGTGTCGTATAAGAATCTCCCAAACCCAATCACTGCACCAAGAACAGTTTGGAACTGTCTGATTAGAAGACTGTACGTTCTTGGTATCAACACTGTCCAGGTCGCTTTGCTGAGATGGCAGACCGGCATCAAGCCTCAGTTCCTGCTTTGGAAGAACAAGGCTATCGAGAGCTACGTCTCCGTTAACAAGAGTTTCTCCTCTGGCGATATCAAGCCTATCGAGAAGCAAATCTCCGTCTGGGTTGAGAAGTCCTTGAACAGCAGAATTGCCTCCATTCCAAATAACGTCAAGCTTGACTGGAAGCTGGTGAAATTCAACGAAAAACCAACACTAATCAGTTTCAGACCGATCATGCTTCCTGGAAGACCAGTTGAATTCTGCCAGGCCGTTTACAAGTTCAACACTCAACAGGAGCTGATCAACGTCAACCTAAAGACCGACAAGGTCAACAAGATTGACAGAAATGTGATAGACTACGTTGGTTACTTGATCAACCTGGACTCCAACGAGGTCGTCCTGGCTGGATCTGTCTTTGAGAACGCCCCAACCGATAGAATTCCAAAGCCTGAGGACATTGACCAGTCCATGGTCTTCGAGGACATGCGTATCAACGGTGACATCTACAGAGCGCCACCACCAGTTCTCGAGGAGTCAGCCAAAAGTTCTTAAAAACAGACGTGTAAATATATAATTAATGTACATAGAAGATACAGTTAACAATGCATAATTGAGTCATTCCCCCACTTTATTTCTTTTCATCCTGCATCTGGCCCATAACGTTAACATAGCCCCGGTTCTTTTTTCTTCTTGTCGAAGCAGAACCACTGGCAGGAGCAAGACCCATCAAAGAGTCAATGTCCGTCGAATTAACTTTTCTTGGAGGACCCGTTGGTTTTGGCGCAGCTAAGGGTGGACCACTGGCAGCAGGGCCCCCAGCTGAGATGGAGGCAGCTGGAGAAACGGAAGAAACACCCGAGTCGGAACGTGGCTTGCTTAAGGTGGGTGGCTTCTTCTTGATGATTGGTGGAGGTGGTGTCGGAGCCGCAGCTTGAGCCTGTTCTTCGGGTGATGCGTTCTTGTTAATCCATCTCTTCAGTTTCTCATCATAGACAAAGGAGCTCTCCTCTCCCAAATGCGCCTTGTGAACCTTTGGACCATCATCCTTGCGTCCCCACGAGAACCAAGAGCCCCTTGGCTCCTTGGAAGCCTCCTTTTTCTTAGTCTCCTTCTTCATCTCAGCCTCCGCCTTTTTCTTCGGGTCCTCATCCTCTTCATCTTCATCTTCTTCGGGAATGACATCGTCGTAGTACTCATCCTCGAGATCGGCAACCCTCGTGATGTTGTCACTTGTGGTTGGAAGCTCGTAAGTCTTGAATCTAGTGGATGGCGAACCACTGACGGAGCGGCCTGGAGTAGAAGGTTGCAATGGCTCAAATCTTGAGTTGTGAGGAGTTGTCATTCTGGGGATCTCCCCAGGGTTGAATGTGCTATTTGAGCCCATCGAATCAGATCTGTAGGATCTAAAGTTTCCGTCATTCTGACCCAATGGAGCATAAGAGCTCTTTCTTGGAAGGTTTGTCGCGGAATCACCGAAGTCATTTTGAACTGGTGGGAGATATGAAGCCTTTCTAGACAAACTTGGGCTAGAGTAGGAAGGTCCTCTTGCTTGAGCAGTGGCATTGGCTTGAGACGCATAAGGATTCACTGGAGTCACTGGAGCTCTTGGAGGTGGCATGGCGTTGATACTGTTTAATTCCTCTGTGCCATCAGCGACAGGTGGTTCTTGTTCCGGTAGGGGTTCTGGTTTTGGTTCTCGGGCCTTCTCTGCAACTGGAAGGAGCTTGGTGTCAGTAACTGGGGCATGGCTACTGGTGGTAGCTTGCTGATTGGTGATAACTGGAGCGTATCTGTTTTGTGGTGGTGCAGGGTTTAAATTCTGCTGACACTCCTTTGGAGCGTATGGGTTCACACTAGCACCACCAGTTGGTGGTTGGTATGGAGTGTAGGGTCCACTTGGAGTGGAACCAGGCCCAGTGCTATCTAGTGGAGTCGGATTTGGAGTCTCCGGCTCTTGAATTGGCTCAGCGTATTCAGTTGGACGTTGTGGGATTGGATTATCAACAAGGACCTGGTTCTGTCCTTCGATGAGAATGTCCCCGGCATTGATCTCTGGCTCCAACGGCTCCTCTTCATATTGAACGACCTCTCCAGAACCATAATCCTCGATAACTGGATATTCTTCAGTTGGTTCAACATTTGGAGGAAAGTCCAAACCTGTCGGTTCCTCAATATTATCTGTACCGACTTCAGACTCGATCAAAGTTGAAATCTTATCAGCATCAGACTTCTCCGTAGATGAGTAGTCATGTTGAATATTCTGAACTTGGGGTTGTTCTTGCAGTTTACCATTTGGCTGAGGCACGTACACATTTGGTTGTGGTGTTGTGGTCTCGCGTACAGGTGTGGTAGAAGCAAGACCAGGAACATCCTTGATAGGCTCGAATGCAGTCACGGCATATCTTGGGGTTCTTGTTCTTGAGGAGCTTCTTGAGGTAGCGCCTGGAGATCCAATTGGTGGGGGTCCTGAAACGGGTGGTGGAGCAATTGGAGGTGCTGAAACGGCCATTGGAGGCGCAGCAACAGCTTTTGGGGGTGGAGGCTGGACGAAAGCACTGACCTGTGGGGTTTCTTGTGGAACAGCAGGGGGTTCAACAGGCGCAGAAGAAGCAGGACGCTGAAGAAGATCTTCATTCACTTGAGGCAGTGTGTGGTTTCCATAGACATCATAAGAGTGATGAGCCTGGAAAGAAAGCTCTTCTCCGTGGGCTGAACTTGCAACAGATGATCTTCTGGAATCCATTGGAGCATACTTGGATGACTTTGGCTTCGGCGACAAAGAGTGACCATGTCTTGTGATGCTTCCTATTTGGGCGTTGTTTCCGTTTACGTTTGGTGACGCCTGTTGGGAAATGGTGTCCAGCTCCGTTTGTGGTGTGAAGGTTCTTGAGAAGTTTGGTCTTTGATTCTGCACAGGAGTCTTCATAGACTTAAATTGGGGAGCTTGGTTGCCCATCTGAGGAGGAACGGTTCTGGCTGACAACTGAGTCATTGGCGCAGGTCTTCCCATAAAAGAACTGTCGAATGCAGACCCGGAACTGGCAGCAGCATTCGTAACTGAAATAAATGAGGAGTTACGTGACACACCTGGACTGAACTTACTGAAGACACCACCTTCCTTTGTCTTACCGGCAACTTCATCACCAGAGATGAATGTGTTCAGACTCTTGTCAACTTGGCCCCACAGCTTCTCCAATTTCGGTCTGCCCAACCAAGAACCACTTTCACAACTGCCAGAAATTAGCTCGTTCAAGCTTCCCACGGCTAACTTCAACCTTGGGTTAGGATTTTTCAAGCTCTTCATACAAGTGGCAGCAAGGTCAAGATAACGTTGAGCTTCAGTAACCAAATTGTAGTCCAACAGCCAAGTGGCATGACGGACGAAAACCTCACTCAGATCAACACTCTTGCCTTGTTCTTGCAAAGCCAAAGCATAGATCTCAGAGTAGAGAATGTGTCTCAATGACGAGCCAGATGCTGTAGTTCCCAATGGAACATCACCACTGAATAGAACAACCAACGAACCAAGACCATTGCCATGCTCTAGGAGGAACTTCGAATATTCACTGAAGAACGATGTGAGTGAGTCTAACTTGTTGGCAACAACGGCAGACGTCAGTTCCTTCCAGTGAGTCAATGCAAACTGCTGCTTGTGTGGGTCTTGTCTAAAAGATTCAACAATTGATACTGCATCACCAACCAAAATATTTAGGAGTATAGGCAGAAAGCCATTCTCATCCCCTTTGAATGCATGCTGCAAGTATTTGTCAACTATTCCCATCCAGGTCTCCTTGTTGACCAAACCGGAAACAAACAAAGCCAATGCGTAGTCCTCATGCTGCAAAGCCATCTCAATAGCCTGTTCCTTATGACCTGCGGCAAGCAAACCGAACAAGTGTCTCTTGCTCAAAGGCTGCTTGGACAAAAGAGACCTCTCATTGAAAGTGTTGGCCTTTGTACGCTCTTGGTAATTGAAAATAGCCTCATAGTTGAAAGGTTCTTCGCTCTTGGTCAACTTGTGCTTCAACAAACCAATCAACAAAATCTCATCCTTGTCGATGTGAGGCGAGATACTGTTCTCAATGGCACTCGCAGTGGAATCCAAATACTTCAGAACAGCGGGGATGTTCTTCTTGGAGACATGTGGGAAATCAGACAAACATTGGTCTCTCAGCACTTCCTCAGTAGCACGGACTTGAATTCCTTGGTCGTAGGAGAACTTTGGAATGTAATATGTCACCTTGTTACCACGACCCCAACTGAACAAAGGAAATTGCCGTGCTAGAAGCTGTTCAGAGTTTAGATGAGCAGGTTCCGGGTACCCTTGAGGGGCACCATACTCAACTTGGGCCTGAAGACTGCTACCATGCTGACGTTCAGGTGGGGCATATGGCTGTGCCTGTTGCTGCTGCTGCTGCTGCTGCTGTTGTTGTTGTTGTTGTTGTTGTTGTTGTTGTTGTTGTTGTTGTTGTTGTTGTTTTTGTTGAACAACTTGTGGTTGTGCAATCGCCTGTTGACCAGCCTTGTCTTGCCCTTGAATGTTGGGCAAAGTTGGTGCAAATTTACCTTGAACACTCTGAACCTTAGACATACTGTATGGATCATACGTGTTAGCAGTAGCACTCGTTTGTCTTCTGTGGTTGATAGGAGCGTACTTAGAGGCATTGGCGGTTGGTTGAATTGGAGACACCCCGGAAACTGGCATGGTATTCAAGCCGAGACCCTGAGGACCAGCTCCCTGAATTGACATTCTTCTAGGCTGCATCTGGTTTAGCAGAGGGGATAGCGCTGGATTTGGTGGATTCTGATCAGCATAAATGTTCACACTCAACTGAGGCTGCTGCTGTGGCCCTTGTGGAGCGGCTTGTGTCCGCTGAACACCGTGTTGTTGGTAGGGGCCCATCTGCTGTGCAGTTTGTTGCAAAGGTACTTGAGAGCCTGGATGAGGACCACCAAAAGCATTATCTTGAGGCTGTTGAGGTGCCTGTGTGTTTGAGGGTTGGCCTAATCCTCGAGGTGGGTAGCCATGTTGAGCAGCTTGGTTTTGTGAAGGGAAAATGTAACCATTTTGTCCAGAAGGATTGAGCTGTGAAGGTAACGGAGAATTTGGAGAGCCAAAAGGTCCTTGGTTGGACTGATACTGATGCTGTTGCTGCTGTTGCTGCTGTTGCTGAGTCTGAGGAGCATATGGATTTCCGCCTGTCATGGAAGGAGCCCTAGCTCTTCCTCCTGGCACCGGGACCCCTGACAGTGGAGGGTGTTGGAGATTAGAAACAGGGCTAATCAGAGAACTGTTGCTAGTATGGGGGAATCCACCAGTGGAAGGACTTCTCGCATGTTTAGGAGGCTTCTGAATGATTGGAAGTTCCTCGAAGAAAGAAGATTGTTTCTTTGTAACCTTTGGAGGGCCCACTGGTGGCTGGCTAGCTGAACGAGGTGGATATGCGGAATAACCTGGTCCAAGCGCAGTCGGACCTTGGCCTTGAACAGGACCATATGCTTGGGGTGGAGCTTGTGGTTGATTGTAAGCACCAGTTGCTGTGTTTGCTTCCAGGGTTTGGGGCTGTCCCCTCGAAGGTCCAAGAGGAGGAGGAGGGCCTTGTTGAGATTTGACAAGAGCATAAGGGTTTGGCGCAGGAGGTTGAGCTGAATGTGCAGCAGGTTGAGGCAACATCTGTTGTGGTGAGTTGAATGAGTGAGTCGGAATAGGTGCCGGCTTCTTGAACTGAGTCGTTGGCATCAAATCAGCTGGGAAATCGTAAGCATCTGACTTTTTCTTGTTCTCGTTAAGCTTTCTGATATCCAAATGATGTTGCTGAATCGGAGGAGGTTGAGTTACCTTATTGGTTGTGTAAGGGTTGTAGACATTTTGGTGATGAGGTTGGAAAGACTGTTGCTGAATGACTTGAGGTTGGTAGGTATGCTGCTGCTGAACAGGGGCGTAAGAAGTTTGAGCCTTTACCGGAATAGCTGTTTCTTGTCTAGCACGAGTTTCGGTTCCGGCGGGCTCATCATCCTCAAGGAACTCGTCATCTAAATCGTCATCCAAAAATGCAAACTTGTCCTCCTTGACAGCAGGAGGTGACGGGGAAGGGTCCTGCAAACCTGCTAAGAAATCACCTCCTTCCGAATCTCCAAAAATATTAGAGGTTTCCGCATTCCCCTTGTCAGTTTCATCCTTCGAATGGCGAATTACGGTGTCACTCTCCTCATTTTCACTCCCGTCAACTAGTGAATCCTCAACAGCCTGCTCAGCAGGAATTGGGGCAATAGAGCTATCTTGGGTAGCAGAAACACTAGGAGTATCAATTGGAGCAACGCGTTGTGGCGCAGCATCCCAAGGCATTTGAGCCTCGTTGGATTCACTGAAGAGATCATGAGATTGCGCATTTCTCCCGAACAGCTCGTCAGATTGTGACTTGACATCAGGAGTCTCTATACCAGCAAAAGGCTCATCGGATTTGGTGTCACAACTTCCGAACAAATCCTGGCCTTCTGCTCCTCTGTTGCTGAACATGTTTTGGGGGTCAGTATCAGCAGCACTGTTAAAGAGTTCCCCCGATGGAGCGGGTTCCACGTGCTTGATCTCACTCTGAACAGGACCGTGCTCCTCTGATGAGGCACCACTACTAAATTCAACTCCAGATTTTGCAGAAGATAGGAAATCAGATGAGGACTCAGCAAGTGGTTCAAAAGTGGTCTCGCTAATAGGCTTGTCAGAGTTCTGGAAAAAGTCTCCATTAGTCTTTTCGATCTCAGGCTCTTGCGCAATAGGCTCTTCCACAACATGTTGGGATTCCGCGATACTCTCTTCAGCCTTCAAGGCAGAGACCATTGGTTCGCAATCAGTCTCAGTCTGGGTTGGCACAGCCTCTGTTACCTGATTATCCCATGGCAACGATTCGGGTTCATGCGATACAAACAGACCACTCTCAGTGATCACGTGATGTGATTGTGGGGCAACAGATCCAGCTTCCTCTTGCTCAATTGTAGCAGGTTCATTGATCTTGTTCGACTCTTCGAGTGCGGGGCCAGCAAAGTTCAACTGGGCCAGCTTCTGAGCAACAGCATCTTCGCGTACATCTTCTGGTTCTGTTGGGAGCGGGGATTCAAGTGCCGGCCCACTGCTCTCCAGGAAGTCGTCATCAAGAACCAACGCATCAAGCTTTTTACTGGTGTTCTCGATTGGCACAGTAGAAATGGACACCTGATCCACTAGGGTGTTCAATTCGGGCTCATTCTGATCCTGTGTACTCTGAGACTCCGGATGAAGATCGCTTTGAGCACCATTAGAAGCCATCTTCTTGGCTTTTTTCTTCTCCCTTTTTTTCTTATTCTTCTTGGCCTGTCTGGAGCACACAGTGGCGTCCTGATCTAGCACCTCGGGTTGTTCTCCAACTTGAACAGATTCCACAGCAGGATCCGGTCCTGGTGACAATTGACTGGCAGACATTCCCGGCAATTAGTCAAACGCAAGAAACACAAAGTGGAACGGGTTTCAATAAGAGAAAGATGATATCTTTTGTTTAACAATTGGTGATCTTTCGTTGTAAGTTGATGATTTCGAAGGCTGAACGAACACGCGAAATTCTGAAAATATCTTAAACAAGAAATATTCCCGTTTGAGGAAAGCCGTTCACGTGATACATCTCATCGGTAGGAGCACTACTAGAACATCAAAAAAATTTGTAATTTTGGCAACGTCATTGGATAGAGCCAAAAATCAGAATATCGTGTCTTGTGTTGTTTCTCCTCAGGCTCTCATAGGTATTCACCATGTCTCACGGTGTGATTAAAAGCAAACAGAAGCTTGCTCCAGAAAAGGAGCGTTTCCTGCAGTGCTGTTCGGATATTACGTTGGAGCTCATCGACTCCCTCACATCCTCCAGAGAAATCAACCTTAACGGTCTAATCACCAAGCATTCCAAGAAGTACAAGCTAAAATCGCAACCGAGACTAACAGATGTCATCAACTCCATCCCAGATCAGTACAAGAAATATTTGCTCCCTAAGCTGAAAGCAAAACCAGTCAGAACCGCCTCCGGTGTGGGCGTTGTGGCAGTGATGTCCAAACCCCACCGTTGTCCTCATATTTCATTTACAGGAAACATTTGTGTCTACTGCCCTGGTGGCCCAGATTCTGACTTTGAATACTCAACACAATCCTATACAGGCTACGAGCCAACTTCCATGAGAGCCATTAGAGCGCGCTATGACCCATATGAACAGGCCAGAGGCCGTATCGACCAATTGAAACAACTGGGTCACTCGGTTGACAAAGTTGAGTACATTGTTATGGGTGGCACGTTCATGTCCTTAGATAAGGAGTACAGAGAAGAGTTTATTTGTCAACTGCATAATGCTTTGTCTGGTTATGATGGAACTAACCTAGACCAAGCCATCAAATACTCCCAACAATCTTTGACAAAGTGTGTTGGTATCACCATTGAGACCAGACCAGACTACTGTACACGTACCCACTTGGATGATATGTTGAAGTATGGTTGTACCAGATTGGAGATTGGTGTGCAGAGTGTTTACGAAGATGTTGCCAGAGACACGAATAGAGGGCACACTGTCAGTTCTGTCTGTGAGACCTTTGCTATTGCTAAGGACACCGGCTACAAGATTGTGAGTCACATGATGCCAGACTTGCCAAACGTTGGTATGGAAAGAGACCTGGCCCAATTCAAGGAGTATTTTGAGAATCCTGACTTCAGAACTGATGGTTTGAAGATCTACCCAACCCTTGTCATCAGAGGAACCGGATTGTATGAGCTTTGGAAGACTGGAAGATATAAATCATACAATGCCAACGCATTGATTGATCTCGTGGCTAGAATCCTGGCTCTAGTTCCACCTTGGACAAGAATCTACAGAGTTCAAAGGGATATCCCTATGCCACTAGTTTCTTCTGGTGTTGAAAATGGTAATTTGAGAGAGCTTGCACTGGCTAGAATGAAGGACTTTGGTACCAAGTGCAGAGACGTCAGAACAAGGGAGGTTGGTATCCAGGAGGTTCATCACAAGGTCCAACCTGATCAAGTTGAACTTATCAGAAGAGACTACTATGCCAATGATGGCTGGGAAACTTTCCTTTCCTACGAGGATCCAAAGCAAGATATCTTAATTGGTCTGTTGAGATTGAGAAAGCCATCCAAAAAGCACACATACAGAAAAGAGTTCCTTGGAAAGAGAACCTCTCTGGTGAGAGAGCTCCACGTCTACGGTTCCGTTGTACCATTGCACTCCAGAGATCCAAGAAAGTTTCAGCACCAAGGTTTCGGCACCTTGTTGATGGAAGAAGCTGAGAGAATCGCTAGGGAGGAGCACGGATCTGAGAAGATCAGTGTCATCAGTGGTGTTGGTGTCAGAAACTACTACAACAGATTGGGTTACGAGTTGGACGGTCCATACATGTCCAAAAACCTTTATTAATTAATGCATGAGACGTTTACCACCATACTGTTCCTACACGTATTGTTAAGAAAAAAATGTCGTTACAGTTGTCATACTAATTAGCAAAAATGTCTCCTACTCCGCCTTCGAATACTGATCCCACGCTGCTGAGCAGTGGTTGAGGAACTTCTCTTTGGCAACATCGGCAGAAAGTCCCTTAGGGAACTCAAATCTGAAGATAGAATCCATGATTCGGAGCTCCGATCTCACAGCACTCTTCTCAATATCAGCCTGAGTCTCTGCATTATCTTCAATGGCGTTGGTCTCCGGATCTTCCTCCTCTCCTGAATCTTGCTCTGATTTTTCCTTCTCCTTATCAGTTGGCTTGGAAAAGTTAGGGCCCGTTTTATCTATATTGAAGAATGCCCGCTGTGCACTCAGCGGCTGCGAGACGACTGGAGCCAGTCTAGTGGCATCTCCTTGGAACACGTCAGTCACATGACTTACCTTTCTGGACTCTTGATAATCTTTGAACTTGGCCCATTGCTCTTGGTGATACGCTAGTTGTTGCTGATATTTGGCAAGTTGTTGCTGTGTGAGTGGAACACCAGTCCTCGTATAGTTGGTTGCTGCTGTCTTAGGAGCTCCAGCATAATGCGGGCGGATTACGGAAGGGTATGGAACCTGTTGTCTTCGTGTAGTACCCTGCTGTGGGTCGTAAGGTGTTCCGACCACTCTCATTGGGCCATTTGGAGTCATGACTAAGCCTTGATGAAAAGGGGCCACTCGAGCAGTGCCGGCTTGTTGTGACCCCAGTTGTTGCCGGATCCTCTTAAACTGTGCCCTTCTTCCTGTTGCTATGCCACCTTCAAGTTGTTGTGACATGTTGTAAATTGGAGCCGATTTGATGGAAGGACCAAAAGTTGCTAGGGTTAAATTCAAGTTGAGTGGGGGTGGTGCCTTGTCTCTCTTGAGACGTTTGTTGGAAGACTCCGAAGGAATCGATAGAGTTTCCATACTCTCACTTGCAGAAGACTTGGCAGTGCTTGGTTGAGATGATGACTTGACCTCATCTTGGGTTTGATTTGGAGTGTCCTGTTTGTCAACGTCGATTTCATCAGCCTCCTCGTGGTCAACACCAGTCACGGACTTTCTGGATGCGATGATTTGTCGTTGCTGTTCCTCAATACTCTTGGAAAGGTTGAATGTGCGGTGCATCTTTGCACTCAATGGCGGTAGCCCTGGCGAGACGCATTTGATAGCGTACTCGCTCATACATTTTGAGGTGTCACTCGCGACGAGGTTGGAATTGTTCAGATTCAGCGTAGCTGGTCTGTGTCTCTTCTTCGTTTCGGTTCCCGTGACCATCTCTTCTATAAAATGATGATTATCTGTAACAATAGGGTGAACAAATAGGTAGGAAGAAGGCAGAAAATGTCACCCCAAATAGACTGGTGGGAAATTTTGAAAATCTGAAACATATTTTGAACCTTCGGGCTTTCAAAAAGGAAACTTTCGCGAAATATGTAAGGTACAGATTGTCGCTAGCAAAATAAAGTTTCTTCTTGCAGAAAACCACGTCAACAAACCTAACTTTCGTGGTCTTTTGTTACGAGACATGCCCACATTCAAACTTGTCTACGAAAGAAACGCCAGTATGTTCGGGCCTTTAATCTTCTCTGTTCCAGGAACCACGGATGATAACTGGCGTCAGCCCTTCGCTTGTCCATGGTGCCATGTTAGGGTTCAAAGCAAAAACGCAACCGTGCATGTGAATCGTACCAAGTCCAATTTCGCATCAACTTTTTTTCCATCCATGGTCCAAGCTTAGTGGCAAGACACTACTTTCCAAGAAAGTTTTGAAAGTCAATTGTAAACTGTTTCTCGGAATGGTTACAACGTCGAATGCCTTTTTCAACTGCATAGACAGGGTTTTACCTTCACATTTTCAGCGAAAACCACGCGAGCAGAAAGGAGTAACTTACGTGTTCCGATGGTCTACTGTCCCTGCTGAGCCAATAAGCGGCTCTTCCATCTGGCAATTGAGACGGAAGAAACCCCCAATACGCAGCCCATATGATCAATACAGAACCATTGTAGATTAGTTCGCACCCTGGTGGCCCGGCATGCCACATGCAAAACCGAGTAAAAAAAGTTGTCTCCTTGAATGGCAATACAATCTACGTACTCTCAACTAGACAAAATATCCAGCTTGACAATTGTCTCCATGTTGTTGAAGAGAGCTGTATCTCCGTCCGTGGCAATCGACATGTGGCAGGGGAGCTGTTGACCTGCCCCCAAAAAAAAGGGCCCTTGTCACGTGTACTTGATTCAACATCCAAACACCAAGAGCCATCTTTTGCAACGTTTTTTTCGCTGAAAATTTTTTTCCATCCCTCCATCTCTGACTTGTTCTTTGTCACCATCACATTCCCTAATGTCCCAAGGTACCCTATACGCTGGTCAATTCTCCAGAGGCTTCCTAGCCCAAGGTTTGGTGAAGCACCTGAACCTCGACATCAACGTTGTTGAGGAGAAGGACGCTGCCTACCAAGCTGCTTTCCCACAGGGTAAGATCCCGGCCTTTATTGGCCCAAAGGGTTACAAGTTGACTGAGGCTGTTGCTGTCTACACTTACAGTAAGTACTGCTATCCATTGTGCTCTGACTCATTGACCTTTCCATCTTGCAATGATGAGAAATATTTTTTAAAATCATACAGTTATCCCTGTCTTAATAAATCATGTCGAGGATTATAATCTGAAAGTTCAAAAAAATGGAAAGGTTTTTGAATCTATTGCCCCCAATTGATCCATAAGTGTTGATGGAACTAACAAGAACCACAGTCGCCTCCCTTGCCAAGGACTCCAAGTTGTTGGGTAAGAACGATGCTGAGTACTACCAGATCTTGAAGTGGATCTCCCTCACCAACGACTTGATCTCCACCATTGCCAGAGCTTTCAAGCCTATCGTTGGTAAGGAGCCATACAACAAGAAGCAAGTCAGTGATGCTCTTGAGGCCGCTAACACCATTGCCTCTGTCTTTGAGAAGAGATTGGTTGAGTACACCTACTTGGCTGGTGAGAGACTATCTCTTGCTGACTTGTACGGTGCTTCTGCCGTTCTAAGAGGTTTTGAGTACCTATGGGGTGCTGAGTGGAGAAATTCCCACCCAGCTTTCACCAGATGGTGGAACACCATCAGAGCTCACCCAGCTCTCGCTGAGGCCTTCCCAGGCTTCAAGTTCATTGAGAAGCCAGTTGAGTACACTCCACCAAAGAAGGAGAAGAAGGAGGCTGCTCCAAAGGCCCCAAAGGCTCCAAAGGCCGAGAAGAAGCCTGCTGAGGACGCTGAGGAGCCACTTTTCCAAGAGGAGAAGAAGCCAAAGCACCCATTGGAGCTTCTAGGTAAGTCTTCCAAGTTCGTCTTGGACGAGTGGAAGAGAACCTACTCCAACGAGGAGACCAGAGAGACTGCTCTTCCATGGTTGTGGGAGCACTACGATGCCTCTGAGTGGTCCTTGTGGAGAGTCGACTACAAGTACAACGACGAGTTGACCTTGACCTTCATGTCCAACAACTTGCTAGGTGGTTTCTTCAACAGATTGTCCGGTTCTGCCAAGTACTTGTTCGGCTCCGGTATCGTCTACGGTGAGAACAACAACAACGGTATTGTCGCTGTTTTCTTGGTTAGAGGCCAAGAGCACGCTCCAGCCTTCGACGTTGCTCCAGACTGGGAGTCCTACGACTTCAAGAAGCTTGACGCCACCAACCCAGAGGACAAGGCCTTTGTCGAGGATGTCTTCGCCTGGGACAAGCCATTGGTCATTAACGGTGAGACCAGAGAGGTCGCTGACGGTAAGGTCTTCAAGTAGAGTACTCGATGTATCCTTTTTGTTTACTTTTCTCAATTTCCTTATGTGTTTTATGATCTGTTTACAGTTGTAGTGTTGAAGGAATGTCCCCGATTCGAGACATGTCGGTGATCTGGCCGGGTAATGACAGAACGCGCCCAATGTTGACTTTTTTTTTTTTTCTTTTTTTTGAGAAGAAAAAAAAGGAACTTCCAGGGCAGACACACCAAAACACAACACAATCGCTTTCCATTCGTTCGCAATGAGGCCAGCCTTTAACAAGAACTATCTTCTGAGACAAATACGAAGAAGACCTCTTCTTCTTTTGGCGCCTGTGCTGCTGATTGTCTTCGTTGTGTACCTATTCTCTGGCAAGAGCACATCCAAGTACAGTTACAAGGTGAAGAAGAGCGGCTTCTATGGCAGAAAGCAGGATATCATTCCAAGAAACCTTCCAGGCGACCACATCTCTCACTATGACCTGAACAAACTCACCTCAACCCCTATGGCTGTCTACAATAAGGAGAAGGTGTTGATTCTCACGCCGGTTTCCAGATTTTTCAACGAGTACTGGACCAACTTGTTGAGACTCACATATCCACGTGAGTTGTTGGAACTGGGTTTCATCGTCCCAAGAACCAAGGATGGTGATATTGCTCTAAAGAAGCTGGAGAAGGCCATCAAGCAAGTGCAGACTGGCAAGAAGGAGAACAGATTCTCCAAGATTACCATCTTGAGACAGGACACCGACTCGTTGACTTCTCAAGCAGAGAAGGACAGACACGCCTTGAAGGTGCAAAAGGAGAGAAGATCCAACATGGCTCTGGCTAGAAACTCTCTGGTGTTCTCCACCATTGGCCCATACACGTCGTGGGTTTTATGGCTGGATTCCGACATTGTCGAGTCTCCACCAAATTTGATTCAGGACTTGGTTTCTCACGACAAGCCAATCATTTCTGCCAATTGCTACCAGAGATACTACGATGAGGAGAAGAGAGAAGACTCCATCAGACCTTACGACTTCAACAACTGGGTAGAGAGCGAAGAAGGTTTGAAGATCGCTGCTAACATGCCCGAGGATGAGATCATTGTCGAAGGCTACTCGGATATTGCTACCTACAGAGCCTTGATGGCGCACTTCTACGACCCAACCTCAGATGTGAATGCTGAGATGGAGCTGGATGGTGTTGGAGGTGCTGCTGTACTTGTCAAGGCCGACGTTCATAGAGATGGTGCCATGTTCCCACCGTTCCCATTCTACAACCTCATTGAGACGGAAGGTTTCGCGAAGATGGCCAAGCGTCTTGGATACCAAGTCTTTGGTTTGCCAAACTACCTCGTCTACCACTACAACGAGTAAACAGAACAATTTATGCTCTCGGTATGTCACTTGCTGCTCATTCTGTCGTAGAGGGGACTTGTTTACCCGGTCGATATTATGTAAGTATTACGTCATTTGGGGGAGATAAGATTAAAATTCCCCAGTTTAACTTGCAACTTAATCCCCAAAAAGTGCCATTATTTGCCCAACAAAGATCGTAACGAATAAGCTTCAGCAACAAATACCTCACAAACATTTTCCAGGACACGCTTTCAACGTGATACACACATAAAACTCACAACACTACGCATTGACTCTTTTCCCATCAGAAGCACTTGAAAGTTGGGGTCACGTTTTAATCAGGTGTTGCAAGATTCTAGAGAGAGAGAGAGAGAGCAGTGCACCTTTCACGCTCTCACCAGACACCAGATAGCTACAAAGTTTTAAAAGGAAAGCCACTCCCGGTTCCCAACCAATTTACTATGGCCAAACCCCGTGGCTCTGTTTCCAGAGCGCAGTCGTCGGGCAACAAGTCCCAAAGTGGCGCCAGTCCAATCGACATCTCCAAGAGCCCATCGAAGAGTGAGTGACTCACATTGAAGTTCCCTTTTGCAATGAACAAGTACTAACGTCTTGACAAGACCTCGCCCACGTTCCTTGCAAGTTTTTCAAGCAGGGCACCTGCCAAGCTGGCAACTCGTGTCCATTCGCCCACACTCTCGACTCGAAAGTGGAGGCAGCCCCTTGCAAGTACTTCCAGAAAGGCAACTGCAAGTTCGGAGTCAAGTGTGCCCTGGCACATATTCTGCCGGATGGCAGAAGGGTCAACCCAAAGTCCCTGGCACAGGCCTACCAGAACCACAGCAATGGCGCCACCAATGGCAACCACTACAACAACAGCAGAGAAAGGGAGGGCAAGTCAAAAAACACAGTCTCCAACGACACGCCAAAGAGTGGCAACGGATTCCTCAGCCATTCAGTGGCTCAGTACGCATCGACATCGCCACAGGCCATCTCCGCACCAGCGACAAGTGAGCGCAGCTCTGCGTACGAATACACCTTGGCCAATGCAGCAGCCACTGCCGCAACCTCATTCGGCAACTCACAGCTCAGCGCAGCTGGTGCCGCCAGCTCGGCGAGAAACTCCTTCTCCAGCCAATCTGCCTTCCTTTTCCAGAGCTCCACTAATTCCCCGACTCTCCCAAGAACATCTTCGATGAGCGAGGCGAGACCGTCCACGTTTGCGTCACCCTCGATTTGGAGCACTGCTGCTGTTGGCAGTGATTCTCAGCCTTCTTTCTATTCCTCCAACTCCAGAAGTGTCTCGCACTCTGCCTCTTTCAGGCCACACTTCCAGCACCTGCTCTCCTCGAGCCACCCGCACGAGAATGCTGTGTTTGATGATGAGGAGGAGAATGGTGAGGAGATGTTTGAGGAGGATTTTGTCCCCTCGAGCTTGTCAGATCTGCTCACCCCACAGGAACTGCAAAGACGTGGATCGAGACCGACAGGCTCCAGGTTGCACGCTGTGTCACAGCTGGGGTTGGGGACCCAGATGGATGTGGATGAGGCCGACGAAAGTTATCCAAATAGCACAGATCCAGATGAGAGCGAGATGCAGTTCAGGATGGATGATGAGGAGTTCACTCCTAAACTTCAGAATGGCCAGTTCTTGACCCACCTGGCCAAGGACATCAATGGCCTCTCATTGAGCACGCACTGAATAAAGGGCTCCTCCCTTTGTTGCTTTGCGCTTATTGCGTGTGTTTGTGATGTTTGATGTTTATTTGTTGGAACCTGAGCGTGCAGGATACATGTCTCAAGGTTTGAAAAGGTTTCTAAAAAAAGTTATAGTGATCAGTTGACTTGTGAAAAGTTGATATTGATTAAAGAAATAAGAAAAATACACGACAGTCAGAAGTCTATAGAGTATATCATAGTAGCATTTACTACAATCTAATGTAATGTACAAAGGGCCTAAGAGCAACCAAATCTAAAAAACCAATTAACCAACAACAATGCAAAATAATTAAGAATGAAGTGAACCAACCCTTAACGACGATCAGTCTTACCAGAACCACGCTTACCAGAGAACAAGTGCTTTGGCAAGGATGCTGTAGCGTGACGATCAGACTCACCTTGTCTGGCCTGTCTGTTACGCTCACGTCTCTGCAGCTTGGCAATTCTGTCGGTCTTGTCTCTCAACGAACCATCAGCAACACCATCGTTCAATCTGTCAGACTTGTAAACTGGCTTCTTTCTCGCAGCGTTGGCGTCGAACTGGTCAGCAACAACATCGGCACCAGTTGGGACATATCTGTTCTTGGCAAGCTTGGTGTTCTTCTTGTTGGTCAATGTACTGGTGTCGTGGCCAAGGGACTCCAAGTGGGTTTCCAGCTCTGAGAAGTTCTTGGTCATCTTGGAACGAGGCATGGTACCACCGTTCTTTAGAGCCTTTCTGCTTCTGGCAGCATTGATCATCTTCTGCTGCTTTTCTCTGATCCATCTGGCCTTCTCGTGGACCTCCTCCTCCTCTTCGTCCTCCAGCTCAGAGTCTGAGTCGTAGAAGCCCTCGTTCTCCAATCTCTCCTCTTCCTCCTCCAATGCTTGCAACTTGGCAGCAATGTCGGCATCCAGGAAGTCATAGACGTTCTTACCATCGAGCAACTCCGGCATGGTATCTTGCTTCCACTCCTCATCTTCCAACAGGTAAGCATCCTTCAAGTTGATGTTGAAGACACCAGCACCACCGTTTTCAGCCTCAATGTCACGGGCCAACTTACGTCTGTTTGGATCGTTAACGTCGTACTTGACCACGTCCTTGGCACCTTCTGGAATGAAGGCATCTCTCTTGACATCGTCTCTTGGGGCTGGCTTGGCAACGTGAATCTTGTTCAAGACATTGTTGACACGGGCAGTGCCCTTCAACTTCTGCTCGATTCTGGAGGCCAGCAGCTTCTCACAGGCCTTGTTTCTGACAACCATAACGTTGTCCTCCTCGTGACAGGAAGTTGTCATGATCTCGACGCCTGGGACCTCGGTCAAGGTCTTGATTAGCTCCTGACGCTCCGGGTCTAGGTCCTCTGGCTTGATGATATCGGTCTTATTTATCACGACAAGAACAGACTTGTTGGCGAACAGTGGCTTGATGGAGTGGAAGAGCTTGACTTGGGCCTCAATGGAGAAACCACACTGCTCAGAGACATCCATGAAGTATAGAACGGTGGAACGCAAGTGCGCAATGGCGTAGATGGACTGCATTTCAATGTTGTTCATCTCCTCGGTTGGTCTGTCCAGGATACCCGGCGTGTCAATCGCCTGGAATCTCAGGTACTTGTAGTCAAAGTGACCAACGTACAGGGACTTGGTGGTGAAGGCATACGGTTGCACTTCGACATCAGCCTTCGTGATGCATCTCAAGAAGGAGGACTTACCAACGTTCGGGTAACCACAGATCAGCAAAGTTCTGGTGTTTGGGTCAATCGATGGCAGACGGCCCAAGTGCTGTCTGACTTGCTCCAAATAGGCCAATGGGTCCTTCAACTTTTTGACAATGGTGGCCATTCTACCCAGGGCAGCTCTCTTCAGTTGCTTACATTGAAACAGAGACTGGCCAAACTTTAACAGTCTGACGTAGTCTCTGGAAACCTGTTCGATCAAGGTCTTGGCCCTGGAGACGGCGGCGAGGGAAACCTTGTAGTGGTTCTTCTCGTACAGGGTGTCCATCAAATCTCTGTGGAACGGGTGGACATCGTTGATGTTTGGGAACCCTGAAATTAAGTCTTGGAACTTCTCCTCGAAGCCCTCTGAGGTGAACTTGACCTTTCTCATGTAAAAGGCCCTGATTCTGGTGATAGCGAAACCAGGTCTGATGACAGTTGGAGTCTTTCTCTGGGTTCTGTTCAGGACGATGTCCAGCAGGTCGTTCGAGTTAGGAACGGTAGGGATATCTTTCCAGGTCAACTGCATTTTGGCTTCTTGTTTAGAGGTTACCCAAAGATATCTTTGTGGGAGGTCTGGCCCTTTTGCCTCTATACTGATTTCTTTTTCTCTAAAAACTTTTTTAAAATTTTTCTGCGATGAGGTTACCCGGTTTGAAGAAAAATCTTCCAGATCACGTGAAGATATCAGGAGAAGAATATAGGGAATGATGCATCGTGGAAGATCCGGAACCAACAGAAGATCATGATAGGGGGATAGATAATAGCAACCAAAGCCATAGATAGTCAAGCCATCCCCTTCACCTGATACTCCTGTTTTTTCTCTCTCAGATCGCGGGACAACACTGTCAACAGGCTACAGCACCTCATGACAACAAGGTCTCAAACCTCGATCGTATTAAAGCAGCATAATTGCAAAGATATCGGGACAGAAAGAAAGGTCCTAAAGTTGTATAATGCCAGGTACCAGTTGCTGAAAGAACCCATACCCAACCCTCTGAACAAAACAAAAAGACTTCCCATAAACAAAGGCAGTACTCCCAGAATACTAACTCCTTCAACTAACGAACAGAAACATCAAAACCATAAGGGACAACAACCAAAACATTAACTCGTAACACAAACTAATAATACAATATATACCGGGATTATTCTTTTTCCACTTCTTTTCAATTCTCACTCATATCACCATCCAATCTGAAACTCGCCTCCATTCTTGGACAATGGATGCAGCAAGTTGGGCATACTTCCTCCAAGCTGATGTGCAGGCGTACCAGAAGTCAGAGACCTCAGCACTCTATCTTGACCATCCTGGCCCTCCACTGTCTCGCCCAGCGTCTCTATCGGAACGACACTAATGCCAGTGCCATTGGCACTGGCACTTCGACTGCTCTCTTTCACACTATTATCGTCTTCATGACCATTGCGCAGCTTGTAGTCACGCTCATGCAATCTGCGGTGTCTGATCATATTCGACCGCACCGAGAACAAACGTCCGCAGTCCTTCCAGTCGCAAATGAAAGGCTTCTCGCCCGTGTGCGAATAAAGATGCGTCTGCAGCGATGACGGTCTCTTGAACTGTTTCTGACATATGCTGCAACGATTGCGTTTCGCTGTCTCGGCCGTCATTCCCAGCAGGGATGATGATGATGACGTTGATGAGATGCGCTTGGTTTTGTTGGTGTTTTCGGTAGGATACGTCGCACTGCGCTGTTGGGTGTAGGATGGGTTTGGATGAAATTGCGGATCGAGGATTCCAGGGAACGGGGCATCTTCTGGGCCACTGGACATGGTTCCAGAGACAGAGTGGTAATGGTTATGGAGGGGGAGAGATGGCGCGGATTGGGTGGTGCCCAAGGGTGGTGCTGGCGGTGGGAGTGAGTGCACCTCTCCGCTGTAAGAGTGCACGGTTGGGAATACCGGGTAAGAGCTCGTTTCTCCCGAGACAGTGACTGGAGGGAGTACTCCTTGCTGCATGAAAGGAAGTGGAGGTTGTGGTGGGTATGGGAAGTATCTCGCAATTGGCTGTTGTTTCTCCGGATCGTCAGTGTGTGGAGCAGCACGAGCTTGGAAGCCATTGTAGTTTTGTGATGGCTGTATATGGTGTATCGGTGCTCCGTTTGTAGGCGGAGGCAGCAGAGGGAGTGTCTGGTGCTGTGGAAGAGTCTCGTGGGGAAATGACTGGTGGTTTACTGATGAGAGGGATAACGAGCTGGGACCAGATTGTGGGGGAGCAGGGCCAGTTGTCGTATAGTTTGAATTGAAGGAGGAATGGAGCGCTTGAAAAGGTTGTGGCGGAGGATTGTGAATCTGTATACCCGTGTGGTACTGTTGGAGATGTGGGTGTGCCCCTTGGGCCGGCGGAACGTGTGGGCTGGGCAGGAATTGCGGCTGGGGTGGCGCCAGTTGGTACTGACCAGTGGCTGGCTGAATGCGCTCCTGGTCGTGGCTCTTGGGCGAGAGCGTACCGGACATTGTATAGTGCGAGGTGGGATGGGTTGCTGCTTTGGGTTGGTGGGTGGGAGGCTTTTTTATGAGTTAAGTCGACAAATATCTCAGGTGAGGGAAATAGAGAGTATTAGAAGGAAGAAACAACTGTGTTATTGCAGGGGGACAGGGTGGAAAGAAAGTAGTGACAAAAACCTGATCTAACGGGCGGTTATGCTGTCAGATCTTCCACAGCAGACAGAAGTTGCCAGTTATATGGTTCATGTTATTTTTTCGCATGGTGAACTCAAAAGAAAAAAAAAAAAAAACAAGAAGGACGGTCTGCTTTGAATGCACATATAGGTGCATATACGTGCATCACACGCAAGATATCCCTCTTGATATGCGGTACTATGTATATATCTGCAGTGATTTACGCCAACAGTCCTGTCCAAGTCTAACACGCCACTGGAATGCCACAGTTAAGCAGGAGCAGCCGTTCAGCTAGCTAACAGCAGTGATGATCCTAGTAACTAGAGCACTCATACATCGCACGCGGCCACAACCTACGACCTGGAGGAGCTTTCTTGTGGCTTCCACTCTTGACGCTGCGTCGTTTGACAGGCATTGGCGGGAGTCCGCTTCTTCTGAGCAGGAAAGCCCAACGCATATCCTGGATGCCACGCCTGAGTACAATCCAAGCTCGGAGTTCTTTAACTTAGCCAAGGCCGCCTTCGCCCACTACGCCTCCACATTCACCGTCCATTGAACCCAATGCCTCAATCGCCAGCTGTTGCCCGTCTCCGAATATATGCCACGTTAGGTATCGAACACTGTGGAATTGCAGTCCGAGTGTAAAACGGGGGTTGGCATGGAGACTGACAGATACTCACTCACTCCGCTTTCACGAGTTCTTGCCTGCAATTTCTCGGTCGGTCTTCGTCCCAGGCTGCTGGGGCGGGGGCCTAAAGTCACCTGATTTGGGGTCTGATCTGCTGTTTTGCTACGCTTTCGATTGGTACCCTTTTTTTTTTAAAATCCGGGACGCGCATCGAATAAATCGGTTGGATGATGATCCTATTCTTGTGGGAGGTTGAGCTCAGCATTCCCTATATTAATCTGTGTCAAACAACAATCTGATGGGCTTCGCGCTGGGGCAGTAGGTCTCTTGAAAATTCCGCATTAGCAGAGACAGAAAAGCAAAGGTATGAAAGGTTGGTTTGATGATTAGGTATTGGGATCAAGGGGGACAAAAAAGGGGTGGGGGTGAAGAGAGAAACGAAAAGATAAAACTAATTTAAGGCAGAGGATACAGTGAATCAGTTTATCAGTCGCGGATAGTGACTCGTCATCAGAATTGACGTCGTTGGTTGTCACAAAGTTCAAGTAACCTTAAAGAGGACTGCATGATCGGTGAGCGTGCATGCAAGTTTGAAATCCGGGGCAAATAATTTCTCGAGTCCTTGGCAGAAGCCAAGCAGCGAGATAAAAGTTTGAGATTCGCCTGCGAAGTGACCAATCCAGTTGCTGTATCGGTGCCGTGCGACCTGTCTTTTATCAGGTCGCCTCAAAAGACAGCACAGCGTGGGTGAGGGTGTGGGTGTTGGTGTCGGTGCGATATGCGAACGCAGGCCCGTGTACCGATCGAGCTGATTTCTGCATGCGAGGAGCCCATCAGGCGCCTGGTAATACGAAATCTCGACTACATGCGTTCCTTCGATTTCGCCCGAAGCCATCTAAGGACTGGGATATGACCTTTGGAGTCTGTCAATCTGGGGACCACTTGGTTCACCTCCCAGTCACGTGTCAGTCAGGCAGGCAGAAGAGACCTTTACAATACGCCGAGACGCTCCCCTGCTTAGAAATCCGCATTCAGCATTTCGCGCTGAATACAAGGTTTTGCAGCTGCGGGCCCATGCCCCTCGGTACATACTTACACTTTCGCTTGACGGCGGGCCGTGCATCCGCGTCGCACAGAAGCATCAGCTGGCATCCGGGTCCTGCCCACACGCTCATTATCCGTCATTTCACTGGCGCAGCTGCTGCCAGTTGGAACCCAGAATACTGCTGTTTCGCAGGCGAGTTGGGGGCTTCGTGGTCCACTTTTTTCGTTTGTGTGGGTTGTTTTTTTGTTTGTTTTTTTTTAACAGTCAAATGACTAAGGTTTACCAACGCTTTTTTTTTTTGTCCCTTTTGTTTGCCGTTTTCGGAGCTACCCGAAGGTGGCCCCGTTCTTTTAATGTCTGTCTGTTTGTTTGTTTTTTTCACAATCGGTGGTACCCCCCGCCAGTCTTCGAACGGTGGAGGATCTCGGCTAATTTCTGAAAGAAGAGGCTAACGAGCGCAAGAGCTGGTCACTCACCTCTTATTCAACCGGAGGATAACCCAGCGCATATCCGTATGCAGTAGATCCTTCAGTTCGTTTCACCAAGCTCGCGCTTGTTGGTTCGACGAGCGCAAGAGCCTATTGCTGCCTTCCCAGATAGGAAGTCTGTTTCGAGGACTCAGCCTATCTCACACCGTTCAAAATAGCTCCCGAGAACTGGCCAGTGACAGAGCACAAGGTGGCCAGCCAACAGGCACGCGGGTTGGCACTACGCACTACGTGCAGGATCTTCGGCTTAGGCGCATAAACGCCTTGCAAAAGTCTATTGTTGTCTCGGCAACTGCGCCAGTCCAGACGTCAAAAACGATCCCACAGGGTTGATCATCCAACCGTTGTCAAAACGCCCCCATCAGTTCAATATCTCTGAGAACGCCGTTCTCCACGGGCCAACATGGTAACACACCCTGACAGCAACCTGTAGTTCCTTCTTTTAGCGGGTTGCGGTCTCCGCTTTCCATAAAAGTTGCGGGGCAAATCTCACCTGGAATATGCTCCAAAATCCAGCGGGATCTGGGGGCGCAAATTGGGTCCAATGACGTATCATGTAAAAAAGCATCTCACCGAAGAGTATTTGCGAAAAGCAAAAAAAAAAAAAAAAAAAAAAAAAAAAAAAAAAACA